>PVJD01006281.1:74753-100877 GCA_004026545.1 Mormoops blainvillei
CCCCCATGAGGGGGTCCAGAAACTCGGGGGGGGCCGAGGAGGGGGGGGCCAGGGGCAGGTCGGCCAGGGAGCCCCGCTCTGCCCGCAGGGACGAGTCGTCCTCGGGGGGATGGGAACAGCCAAGAGCAGGGTGGCCCCCCCAGCCAGAGACAGCGTCCCCCCGCTCCAGGGGCAAGCAGGAGCAAGCCCCCTCGCGGCTGCACAGGGGACAGGGCAGGGGTCCCCGGCGGCTGGGGCCACCCCCGAGGCTGCTGCTGTCCTCTCCTGGGGAGCTGCCCTCCTCCTCCTCCTCTTCCTCCTCGGCCCATGCGGCCCCCCGCTCCCCCAGCACCTCGGCAGGGTCTCCCGCCAGGGTCTCTCCCGCGCCCCGGCCCTCGGGGTCCCAGCCACTCAGGAGGAAGCTGCCTGACGCTGAGGACTGGGCCGGGAAGGGCCGGGGCGCGGGGAAAAGGGGGGAGGCCCAGGTCTCGGACACCAGCTGGGGGACCTCAGAGGGGGCTTGGGGGGCCTGGGGGGCAGGCACCCCTGTGTCCAGGGGGTCCCAGTCATTAGGGAAGAGGGGCTCGGGTGGGGAGCCGTGCTCCTCCAGGCGGATGTAATATTCGCTGCTCACGGAGGGGCTGCGGGCACTGATGACCGGCAGCACGCTGGGCGTGGACAGCGCCTCATAGAAAGGGTTGGAGGGGTTGGCATGGGGGGCGGGGGGCGCAGACGCCGGCTGCCAGGCTGGCGCCCCCCCGCCCCGGCCGGCACCCCGCCGCGCCTTCTCCCACAGGCACTCAAGGTTGAGGCCACGGCTGCTCTCGGTGACCGTGAGCACGTCGTCAGGGTCAGCCCCAGGGAAGCCATCCAAAAGGGGGAATGGCGAGGAGAGGGTCCCTGGGCGGGGCGCGCTGTGGGTGGCAGGCCAGGGCCAGGGGAAGGGACCATCTCGGGGTGGGGGGGGCGGGGGCGGGGGCCGTGGGGGCCGCTCAGAGAGCAGGTAGGTGAGCTGCAGTTGGAGATCGGAGGCCGAGGGGCGCTGGGCAGGGGGCCGCCAGCAGGACTGCAGGATGTCGTACCTGGGGGAGAGGGAGGAGGCAGGAGTGAGGCAGAGTCCTGGCACGGGTGTGGGGTGGGGGGGCTCTGGGAAGGGCAGAGACCAAGAGAGAGGGGGACCCAGCCAGAGAGGAAGACTGAGACCCAGAGAGAGAAGGACAGAGGGACCTAGAGGAAGAGAGGACAGCGAGGCCGATGTGAGGAAGTGATGGTGAAGGCGGCCTTCCTGTTTGGGCTGGAGCTCTGGGGTCAGAGGAAAGCCAGCAGTGGTGCCGAAGAAACGCGGGTTCCAACACCAGCTCTGCCACCTATGCCCCTGCGGCAGACACCCGAGCAGCAAATGGCAGAAGGGGTGCGGACGTGCCCGCCCCACTCCAGGGGCGGCAGTGAGTGGCAGGGGACCGTGGGTGGCATGTGCGGGGAGGCGGGGTACCCTGGGAGCGTCCCGGGGAGGGGCGGGTGGGGTGTGGATGGCCAGGGTCGGGGGCAGGCCCTGTCCTCACCAGTAGTCCGCATAGGGCAGCTTGAGCCTGGGCCGGGCCAGCTTGACGTGCTGCTGGCGGACGACAAAGGCAAGGACCTCCTCGTCGGACAGGTGGCGGTAGGGCTGTGCCCCAAACTCAAACAGCTCCCACAGAGTCACCCCCAGGGACCTGCAGGGAGCAGAGGGTGGAGAGAGGTCAGGGCCGCCCCCACCCCTGCGCCCACCTGGGGGCCACCCCTCAGTTTCCCCATCGGCGGGATCGGGGGACACCCTGTGGCCCTGCCACCTGCCATGGCCTGCTGGGCCCCCTGCAGCCCAGGCCCCTCACCAGATGTTGCTCTCCCGGCTCTGGTCCACCACCATGAAGGTCCCGTGCAGCTCCCCCAGGAGCTCTGGCGCTGCCCAGCGCAGTGGGATCCACAGGCGCTCCGGGGTCAGATAGTAGTCCTCCTGGGGGCGGGGGAGGGGGGTGGCAGAGGACCGGGTCAGACAGGTCGGGACACCCCCGCCGCCCTCAGCCCAGATGGGAGGCGGGCAGCCCCCACCTTGTAGTTGCTGTGGGCCAGCCCGTAATCTCCGATGCGCACGGTGAGGTCAGAGGTCAACAGGCAGTTGCGCAGGGCCAGGTCGCTGGGTGCCGGGGAAGGAGGCCCGGTGAGAAAGGGGCGGCCTGGGGCAGTGACCCCAAGGCCTAGATTCTGCCCACTTTCCGGACTCTGTCCCATCCTTGTTTCCTCTCCAGCCCCGTTCCCTCCACCTCCCCAAGCCACCTCCAACTCCTCATGACCCCTCCCCTCTCCTGCCCCCTCCGCCTCCCTGGCTTCTCCAGGATTTCCCTTTGGTGTCTGCCACTCCAGCCGCCTCGCTCCGTGAGCCCCTTCCCTGTGGCCTCACCTCTTTCCCCGGAGTAGCCTCCCCCCACCGCCCCCGTCCCCACAACATTCCTCCCGCTGGCCCCCCCGCTGCCACCTGTGCACGTAGTTGTGGGAGTGGAGATGCGCCAGCCCTCGGGTGATCTCCAGGCCCATCCTCTGCAGTGTCCGCAGGTCTCGAGGGGGCAGCTCGGGAGACAGGCCCTCCGGGGGCCGCTGGGCCCGAAGGTAACGCTTCAGGTCCCCCTGGGAGGGAGGGCAGGAAGGGGTTGGCGCCACCCCCCAACCCCGCCAGGCATCCGCACATCCAGTCAATCTGAGGCGGGGAAGGGGGCGGCCGTGCCCTCAGTGGGCAGCCCCTCTGAGCTTCAGGGGGTAAGGACAGACTCATCTGTGTTAGCGCGGCAGCACCACCTGTGGAGCGAGCACTCCCAGACGCACAGTAACCGCCCAAGGACTGTTAGCGTTTGCCACACAGGTGCCGCTGTAATGATGATGGTGTGTCCCCCAGGCCTCCCCCGGCCCCCAGCTCTGTCCCCCGCCAGACCCTCACCAGTTGACAGAACTCCATGATCAGCAGAAAAGGCAGTGTCTCCACACAGACGCCCAGGCACTGGAGGACGTTGGGATGCTGTAGGCTCCTGGCGTGGGCGGGGGTGGCTGGGTCAGGAAACAGCCCCTTCCCTCCAGCCCAGCCCCTGTGCCACCCCAGCCACCCAGCAAAACCAGGCTGTTGCTTCGACCTCTCTGCTGTTTGCTCACCTCAGGTCTCCCCCACCGCGCACACACACTCTTTCCCCATGTTCCTGTTTCAGGACCACTGTCCCCGAGCTCCTGGGCCAGAGCCCCCAGGCGCCTCCTTGCCCCTCACCGAACCCCCCAGCCTTCCTGTCCCCTGGATCTTTGCCATCCCCACCTCTCCCCACAGCCCCAGCTCAAGCCTCCTCCTCACATCCTGGCCTCTCCTCTCTCTCCTCTCCTCCCGGTCTCTAGTCTCTCCCTTTCAGGTGGTCGCTGACCTGCCACTCTCTTGTGGTCGCTGACCACGGCCCCCCACGGCTCCCACCCTGCCCACGTGGCCCTGCAGCTGGCCCCGCCGCCTCGCCCAACATCACCTCCCACCCCAGTGTGCGCCCCCCTCCCCAAACACGCAGCCGCCTGCTTAGGCCTCGGGCCTTTGCGCCGCGTTCTCTCTGGGGTCGCGCCCTGCCCTGTCAAAGTCCTCACCCCTCGGGCCTCAGCTTCAACATCGTTTGCCCGGGAAACCTCCCGGACCCCCAACTCCGGGGGGCGCCCCTCCTGTCACTAAGCAACAAGCTCTACTGAGACACGGACTTGAGGCTTTCTGTTCACGTGGCCACATCCCCAGTGCTTTGGACCAGTGGCTGTTCAGTAAAAACGTGAGGAATGAAGGACTTCGCCACGTGGCCCGGGGTCTGTGGGGAGATGAAGATGTTTCGGGCGTGCAGCCCCGAGCCTGGCTCAGGGCGGGTGCGCAGTTAGTTACTGTCCCTCTGGTGCCTGGCCGGAGGCAGGGGCCACTTGTGCACTGCGGGGCCCAGGGCCCGGCCATCCGCGGCCTGTGTTCATTCCAACCTTCTCCACTTGGGAGAATAATGCCTCCCGTTCCTGCCTCTACCACGGGTCCTTTCTGCTCTGGGGCTTGAAGAAATGGCTGGAGATGCAGGACGGCAGGTGTAGGTGGAAGCCTGGGTTCCCTGCACCCCCACTAGTCTGAGCCAAGGCTGGCCACTTCTGCTATCAAGTCCTCCCGGCAACCCTGCGAGGCAGGGTGGTTTCCCATGTGATCCAGAGGACACGGAGGCTCAGGGAGGCGAAGTGACTTGCCCAGGGTCACATGGCTGGGAATGGTGGCAGAGCTTGGATTTGATCTCAGATCTCTGGCTCGCTCAGTCTGCTGAGGGTTGATGGCACCTGTGCTCTCTTAGGTGGCAATATGGATCCCGAGCCACCAGTGTAGTCCTGCACCCCCCAGCAGAACTGTGAAGGTGGAAGTGCTCTGGACCCGAGCTGTCTGACGTGGGAGCCACTGGCCACATGTGGCCAGCGAGCCCCCGAAATGTGGCGAGTGGAGCTGAGGAAACGAATTTTTAACTTGATTTTATTTAACAAATTTAAGTAGCCATATGTGGCTAGTGGTTGCCAGCAGAGATAGGCAAATAAGCAACTAAGCAGATGGGGAAAAAAAAAAAGACAAACTAGCCCTGGCTGGTGTGGCTCAGTGGATTGAGTGCCGGTCTGCAAACCAAAGGATCGCAGGTTCGATTCCCAGCCTAGGGCACATACTGAGGTTGTGGGCCAGGTCCCCAGTAGGGGGCGCGCAAGAGACAACAGCACATTTACTACAGCACAAGGAGCCTACCTAATAAATGTTTACCTAGAAGCCCTTGGAGTAGAGGGGAGACCAAGCAGGGAAGGGACAGGATCCTGCCTTCTCAGACCTCCTAGGCCAGTGGGGGCAGGGGAAATGGGACAGAGTGACCATTTGGGGTGACTGCTCGGGGCCCTGGTCTATGGTTTGGCCTCTACCCTTCCTGGTCCACAAAGCAGGAGCCTGAAGGTGTACCCAGCGCTTAACACAGGCTGATCTCGGGTCCTCTCAGCTGCCCTCTACCTGAGAACCCTCGGGCTTCCTGGACTCACTTTCCAGATGAAGATACTGAGGTTCAGAGTGGCGAGGGCAGGCCTCTAGCTCTGCTTCTGTGCCCTCCCCTTGCCCTCTTCTTACGGCCTCTGCTATACCCGGCTCTGTCCCAAGAAAGAACCTGAGACTCAGAGAGGGAGACTCTCGACTGAATGGCACAGCCCAGAAGAGGTAAATCCCGGATTCGAACCCAGGCTTGGGCCCACACCACACTCCTCCCACTTCCAAACGTTACCTCCACGAGGCGCACACCCGGGCCCACGTCCAGCATACCTGTAGGGCTGGGCTTCTGAGATGAACTTGCGCTGCTCCAGCGGCCCTGCGCTGGCTCGGAGCTCCTTCACCACCACCTGGGCTGGGGTGTAGTCTGAGAAAATCTCTCCCAGGATCACCTGGTCAAGGGGACCCAGGGGTCAGCACGAGTGGCTTCCCCACACCCCTCCCCTGGGACCACCTCCACTCCACCGAAGTTTCCCAACTTCCCCCCCTTCCCAGGCTCTCCCTTCATATCCCACCACCCTTGTCCCCCACCAAACACGGGGTCAGAGACTCACAGGCCCAGAGTCCGATGGAGGCAGGGACGGATGGAAGGATGGACAGACGGACGTGGAGAGCCAGGTGGCAAGGCGGAGTGATCAATGGAGTGAGGAGGGAGGCGCTGACCGACAGATGCGGGTAGATGGGGTGGGTGGGAGTAGGGGGGAGGTGGATAGAGGCGACAGTGATGAGTGGGCTGAGGAGGCGGGGAGCAGATGAGAAGTGGTAGGAGCAAGGGGGATGGACACAGAACAGGGGTACAACCCCCTCCACCCGGGGTTGTATGGACCCCCTGCCTCCCACCCCTAGCCCACTCACCTTCCCAAACCAGCCACTCCCAATCTCTTGTAGGTAGCTGAGGTGCTGGCGGCTAAGGCCCAGAGGAGTGGTCATGTCTGAGGACGGGGCAAAAGGGGGAGGTTCCTGAGCCTCTCTCCCCTCCCAAGTGCCAACGACATCTCCCAAATCCTGGGGACTGGGAATCAAAGCAGACACCAGTCTCTCCCTTCATTGGCTGCCCCTAGCATTCCAAGGAGGGGACCTCAGCCTCCTCATTGGCTGCCCAGAGGCTCCAGTATCCAATCCCTCCTTCCCGTTGGCATCCCGAGATCCTGTGACGCGACCTCAGCCTGCCATTGGCTGCTTCTGAGATTGAGACCTCAGCTGCCCTCACCATTGCTTGCCCCACAAGAATCCCCAAATCTGGTTCTGGATTAAGCAGTGGCTTCCACCCGGATGATCTCTGACTCCCTCTAGAGTCAAGATAATGGGGCTCCCACCTGCACTTTTCCCCTTGGCTGCCTGGGGTCTCAGCTGCAGGACCCTGACGGAAAACCCTAAAGACGATGGGATCCCAGACAGGGCAGGACCTGAGTGTGAAGGCTGCGGGGCGGGCATCGGCAGGGACACCTCTGCCAGTGGGAGAATGTAGACATCAGGCAGCGACTGGGAGGAGGACGTCTCCTCGGCGGGGGGTGTGTATTCCCCAGAGCAATCCTCCCCTTCAGGGTTCTCGAACTCCTGGGGCGAGGAGGGGAGAACACAGGGCTGAGACACGCCATCGTCCCTCTTGTAAGCGTGTCTCCCCGTCTTTCTCAGAACTGTCTCCAGTCCCAGTCCTATTTCCATCCCAAGCCTCCAGACCTTGCCATAACTTCAGGACCAAAGGTGCCCTCGCGCTGACTGCCGCTCTCCCTCACCAACCACCTGGGCTGGGGGCGGAGGCCTTGCTGGGGTCTTCCTCCCCACCTGGAACCCTCTCCTGCACCTCACCTTGAAGCCGACATCACCCCGTTTGCAGCACAGACAGGTGAGGAGGAGGAAGATGAAGGCCAGTAGACCGGAGCAGGAAATGAGGACCACGGCGTAGGGAGGAGCCAGAGGAGCCCGGCCCAGGGCGAATCCATCTGTGGGCACAGGGCTGGGCTGGCCTCCGGGCTTGAAGCCCCTGGCTCTGGGACTCCATGCCCCTCCCATCCCGGCCACTCTTGACTACTACTCCCATGACGCCCTGCAGCCAGCATCCCCTTGGCAGAGGAGCCGGATGGCCCGGCGCATTGTGGGAGTTGTAGTTTGGAGCCTTCTCAAGTGATTGGGGGTGGGGTCCCTCCTCTAGCCCCAAACTGGGACTCCCCCCAATCCCCATCCCATCACCCCAGGCTTGGAAAAATTTCAGTGAGGACTGAGGAAAGAAGTAATAGTGGAGCCTGGAGCTCCCAGAATTTACAATCTGCTCCCACCGACAGCCTCATTACCCTCTGTTTGGGAAAGAGGATGAGCCCCCACCTGCAGGCTGGGAGAAGATTCTTGCCCCATGCTGGAGGCCCCCTAGTTAGTGGGGTCGAGGCATGTCTCTTTTAGGGACACTTGAAGCTCACACATGTCCCCTGTCCCTAGCCCAAGACCCTGAGAAGGGAACCCCCACAAGCCCCGGGTCTCCCCAGAGCTAGAGACAGCCTCTTGTGCTGTGTCTGCCTTAGAAATAGTATCCTTCCCTCGGCCCTCAGTTCTCCCAGAGGCCCTGTCCTTCTCCGGCTCGCTGCACACACCTGCACACACACATGCGTGCACACACACATGTTGCCCAAATGGACCCCCTCCCCACCCAGCCCCCAGTCTTCCTCCCACAGGCCCTGTTGACAGAGGCTCTGTCTCCGCGGTTCCCCAGGCCCCGGCTCAGCTGCGGGAAGACATGCACACAGGTGATGGAGCCAGAGCCCTGCGGACAGACCCCTGGGCAGGCCGGGGTGGGGGTGGGGGCCGCTGGACAGCCGGATGGCCAGACAGACTTACCCGGGTGGGCCGGGGACGCCAGGCAGCCGGAGGCGGTGACGGCTGCGAGGAAGATGAAGGCGCCAGGGGCAGGCATCTTGTCGATGATGGAAGGGAGGCGGAGGTGGTGGCGGCTGGGGAGGAGGGGGGGCGGGCCCTCAGCCCCCAGCCATGGGGACCCGCGCGACCCTGGCCTCCCCCCGGCCTAGGAAGAGGGGCAGGAGACGCAGGACTGGGGGAGGGAGGGGCTGCTTACTGGCTCAGGTACCCCCCTCCCCCTCTTTGAAGGGACAGATAGATGAAGGGATGGAGAGGAGGACAGAGGAGAGGAGCTGGGGAGCCGGGGTTGCTGGGGTAGGGGGGGGGAGAGGGTAGGATGGGGGGGAGAATGAGGGCCCCGCCCCCGAGGGCAGCCAGGATTGGGGGAGCAGAGAGCCTGTCAGAGGAAGGGTGGGAGGAGGAAGGATGGAGGGAGGATGGAGCATCGTCATGGCAACTGGCTCCCCAGTAGCATTGGCTGCCAGGAGGGAGGGGAGGAGGAGGGACAGACAGGGACCAGCAGACCATTGGAGGGGGGGAGCGCGCAGGTCCCACCGTGCCTGTCCCGGACACCACTGTGACATGCCACCAGCATGGACACGTGTGCTTCACGCCAAGATGCAGATGTCAGGCAGGCATACGCAGCCCACGCATGGCTGACACACGTCGCAGAGACCCTCATAGACAAGCACATCGCATACAAAGGTGGACAGCCATCGGCAGACGAGGACACGTACACGTCACACACAAAGACGCAGGGACGACAGGCTGCACTGGGGACACAAGCAGGCTGGCCCCCAGCGCAGATGCACCCAGCCACACAGGAATGGCAAAGCATCACAAAGACCTATACATGCCACGGACGAAGTAAAGCCCCAAATACACAGACGCACGCCACAGACAAAGATCCACGCAGACACCACGGATGTGTGGCATGCTGAGCCACACAGTCACAAACACAGGCATTCCACAGACGGATATGGGCAACAAAGAACACCCCAAGACACAGCATCACATACACAGATACCCACAGACATGCACATTACACAAATACAGGCATCACTGTCACAGAGACATGTAAACACACGACACACTAACATAGATAGGTATCACATGCCCAAATATGCACAGACCCACAGCAGACACATGGAGAGGCAGGCAAATCACACATGCGAATACGCACAAATACAATACACATATATACAGACGCAGGTACATAAAAGATACACATCTCTCACACAGACCCACACTTCACTCACCTGAATACACACGGACACACATCGCCTCCACAGAAAACAAGGACAGGCACGACGTGTACATGGTTATACACACACAACACGTTCGAAGGATCACAGACACACAGTTACACAAACACACACACACACACACATAAATACATCGCACACCTCTACAGACCACACGTAACATATAAATACACATACAGACACAGTACAGGCAAAACACAGAGAACATTGGCACACGGCTAGACACTTCACAAATATACACAAATTTCACACAAGGCTACAAAAGACGCATTACCCCACCACGGTCACACATCACACACGGGCACACGTAACACAGCCAAGGTGAAAAACACATACGAAGATACACACAGACATATTTCCTATGAGGTTACACAGCCATAGACACTTGCCTCAGACAAAAGATGCATAATCATAGTTTATTTTACATATTTATTCGCTTGAGCATTTACTCTGCGCCAGACATTGTTCTCTGCGCTTTACACATATTACCTTTTAATCCTCACAGCAGCCCTCTGAGACAGGTACTTTTGTCGCCCCCATCGGACAGATGAGGCAACTGAGGCACAGTGAGGTACGGTCACCTGCCCCAAGGCATATGGCCAGGAAGTGGCAGAGTGGGGACTGGAACTCGGTCCGTCAGGGACACAGACAAAACAGACAAGGACGCACACATCACGTGCCAGGCCGCCGCCGTCTGGGGGTCACACCGCACCCCACAGCACCCCGAGCCGCAGACACACCGGAAGTATGGACTCCCACCCGCGCGCGGACGTCTCCGTGGTCTGTGAGCGCCTGTGAAGCGTCCCTCCCGCCCGGCGCCGCGCATCCCACACGTAGCCTCGAAACACACGGCTGAGGCGACTCAGACCCCCCCCTCCCAAGCCCGGCCCTCCCCGACTCTCCTTTCCAGCGGGGGGTCCAAGACCCACCCCCAGGGGGCCAAAACGCGCAGCCGTGGCCTCTCCGCGTACCCGGGACGGGCGGCTCACGAACGCCGCAGTGCAGGGCCCTCCTCATTAGGGGCCCCAAGCGGGGCGGGCTGTGGGGGTCTTATTGGAGAAACTGAGGCAGGGTCATTGCTCGAGTTGGGTTGGGAGGGAGGGGCTGCCCGAACCATGGCTGCGTGGGGTCTGGCCATCGTGCAGGTAGAGAGAGCGGAATTAGGAGGTGGGGGGTAGCAAATGCACAATGATCTGCCCCCTTGGCTGAAGGGCACAGAACCTGGCGGGAGCAGAGGCTTATGGGAAGTGTAGTCCCAGCCCTGGGCTTGTGGGAAATGTAGTCCTGGGTCAACCAGCAGCGAGGCTCAGTTTAAGCATTTACCTGGGAGGAAGGAGTGGCGGGATGAGGGTAATAGGAGCTGGGAACCCGCTGCCGCGGTCTTTGAATATGATTCTTTTGTCCGAGGGAGCGACACAGGCGGGGTTACAGACCTAACTCTGTCCCTGGCTCGAAATTTGTTCATTATTCACGCAACAAACGTTTATTAAACACCTACCGTATGCTTAGCCAGGCCCCATGCCAGAAGCTGGGGGTGCAGCGGGGAACAAGTCAAAACAGATCCCTGCCCTTCATGGGGTGAGGGTGGGGGTGTCGTGGGGACTCGCAGAAGGTCCGCTAGAGGTTTTCAAACAATGAGCGGTGAGCCATTACCTGGGTGTGACTTCAAGCTTGTAGGTTGTGAATATATCTATATATATCTAGGCATAGATATATAGATATCGATATAGATATACAGAGAGATATAGAGACATATATAGATATATATAAAATTTTTGGAATAATAAAATAGAATAAGCTAGAGCATATTCGCCGTAGGGGAAATGTCCATGTATGGGAACTTTTGTTTCTGACTGCTCTCTTATCTGAAACCCCGTGGGCCAGATGTGTTCTGGACTGGGGGATTTTTAGATTTTTAGTAAGGCCATAGAAACATATTGTATATTTTGAGGAACCCTAGTGTGGTCTGAGGCGGCCTGATTACCATCCAACACTATGGACTGGGATAAATAATTTAAGACTGTGTGTCTGTTCAGGTCGAGTTCCGCCTCCAAACTAGTGATAAAACTTTGTTTTTGCAGACTCACAGATACAGAGAACAGACTGACGGTTGCCAGAGGGGGTCGGGGGGAGAGAGAGAGAGAGAGAGGAGCACAGTTAGGAACTGGGCGAAAAAGGTGAAGAAGTAAAGATGCACAAGTTGGTAGCTTCAACCATCGGTACCAATTCAACACCAATAGGAATCCCCAACGTGGGATGTGGTGAAGAAGGAAACTTTATTCAGAGCAAAACCGCTCGACTGTGATACAGCAACAGCTGTGAAAATAACACAGCCATGGAACAGCTCAATTGCGATGCGGCATGGCTGTGAGGCAACCTTGGGGCCAGGTCCTTCTCCAGCTAGACAGCTCTGCCTTGCCCTGTGCTGCTCTGCTATAGTGAGACACCCTCTCTGTTTCAGCTCAGCCAGGGAGACGCACGCCCTAAACAGGTGCAAATGGAAAATGCTCTCTTGGGAAGGTGGCGCAGCTGGCTTATATGGGCAGAAGTCACCGCCCCTGGCCCCTGATTGGCTTGTCCTCATGCAAATAAGGGCTCCAAATCGTCACAGTTTGATTGGTCCAAAGGTACTTTTCCCTAGTCAGATGGAGGTGTTTAACTGGTCAGTGTAGACGTTGTTGAGAGTATAGCTGCTCAGCTCCAGTTGAATGGGGGAAGCCTCGGTCCTGCTGGTTGAAATAGCATTCCAGGAACTCCTTTACAGGGGCCGGCTCAGGTGGCAGAGACACCGCACAGGTAGGCAGTTCAGCGCGGAGTGGAGAACTTGAGGGTGGGCTCCATGAAGTACCCTCTGCCCAAGAGGCCCCTCTGTAGAAATGGCTGCTAGACTGTGTTTTGAAAATTTGAGCCCAGTTAGCGCCCCCCGCCCCCCAGGAGCCCTTCTTAGGTATCTTCTTTCTCAGGATCCACAGTAGTTACAAAATAAAATAGTCACATGGATGTAAAAATACGGAGTATAGTCAATAATATTGTGATAATTATGTACGGCGCCAGGTGGGTACTGGATATCTGGGGGGTCACTTTGTAGAGCACATGATTGTCTAGCCACTCTGCTGTACACCCGAAACTAACAAAATGATACTGAATGTCAACTGGAATTTTAAAACTAAAAAATAAATTTTTTGGTTTTTGGAGCTTTGTTAATTTTGAAACTGTGAACCTATCCGTCAGCGAGTTTTGAAAGTGTGGTTCAGGGTATCTTAGGGTTTTCCAAGACCCTGTCATATTATTCAAGAGGTCAGAATTATTTTCATACTAACTCTCAGACGTTACATGTCGTTTTCATCCTCATTCTGTCCTGCGTGTACACTGGAATTTTCCAGAAGCTACACAGCATGCAGTATGGTGACTAACACAGAACAGCTGTAAGGATCCAGCTGTCTTCTGTTGAGTCAGACATTAAAGAGATTTGTAAAGTGGTAAAAACCATGCTACTCTTCTCACTGAGTTTTTTTGTTTGGAAAAATTGTTTTTATTCAAACACGTTAAAATGTTAGCTGCAATAGTTTTTTGTTTTTTTTTTAATATTTCATTTATTTGTTTTTAGAGAAAGGGAGGGAAAAAGAGGGAAAGAAACATCAATGCATGATTGCCTCTCACGCGCCCCCTACTGGGGACCTGGCCTGCAACCCGGTTATGTGCCCTGACTGGGAATCAAACCAGTGACCCTTTGGTTCACAGGCCGGCACTCAGTCCACTGAGCCACACCAGTAAGGGCTATTATTGTTATTTTAAAATTCATTAATAAATAAATATTTTTTAAAGGTATCTGTTTTCATTTCTAACATGGCAAATGTTAATGGCCATAGCCCACATAAATAATAGCCCTTTGTGGCCCTTAATAATTTTGAGAGTGTAAAGATTTGAGAACTGCTGTTTGTGTCTAAGTATGTCCTGGTCAACACACAGACACACACTCACACACACACCCCGCGGGGCAAGAGTAGGTTTACAGTTGTGAGTATGTGAAATAGAGTTCATTCTTGTATTATTTATTAATTATTGTATTATTTTTCATATATATTTTTTACTGTGGGTCACAGTACAATCTGAAACAAGAGAGAACAGAGTTAAAATGGAAATACTATCCTAAAGAAAGTGACATGCAACTGTGTGAATCAGTCAGAGAAAAAGAGAAGGAACAGTGTGTTTGGGCAGAGGGAACAGCATATGCAAAGTAGGAGGTGGCCATTGAAGAGGTGAAATGAGCACAAATATTTAGTTTGCTCTCCTTGCAGGCCGGGCTTGGACGCTCACCCACCCTCATGGAGCCCTGCCTGAGGTAGGGGTAGCCATTGGGCAAACCATCACGCAAACAGATGTGCAACTTGAAAGGGTGCTAAGTGCAATCAGTGAGAGGATGGGGTGTGATTTTAAGCTGGAGGCAGAGTCAGGGGTGGCGTTTCTAGGCAGCTGAGAAGAGAGGGGAATAAATAGGTAGGAGGGCAGGGCAAACAGTACTGAGGCAGCTCTGGCTGGTGAGGTTCAGTGGATTGAGTGCCAGCCTGAGAACCAAAGGGTCACTGGTTTGATTCCCAGTCAGGGCGGATGCCTGGGTTGTGGGCCAGGTCCCCAGTGGGGGTGCATGAGAGGTAACCACACATTGATGTGTCTCTCGCTCTCTTTCTCCTTCCCTTCCCCTCTAAGAATAAATAAATAAAATCTTTTTTTAAAGGAGTACCGAGGCAGAGGGAACAGCACTGGGGATGGCTCTGAGGCTGGACCGCTGGTGTGCCTGGGTCCTCCTAGTGGTTAGGGAAATGGGGACATGAGTAATGTCAGAACGCTGAGCAGGGGCCTGCTGGGTAGGCCATATGGAGAGAAGTTTGGGTTTATTCTCAGTCAGCAAAGAGTTATCGAAGAGTCCTGAGCTGAGGAGGGACAGGATCTAAGGTGGGTGCCACCAGGCTCCTTCTGTCTGTGGTGCAGGGGAGACTGAAAGTGGAAGCCAGAGTCCTGGGATGAGACGATTTCACTGGGCCAAGTGAGAGAGGGTGGCGGCTCAAATCAGTTGCCGGCAGTGGAGGCAGGGAGGAACACACGACTTCAGGACAATAACAAGTGTCAACAAGGATGTGGAGAACGCAGAATCCTGGGACTTTGCTGGTGGGAATGGTGCAGTCACTTTAGAAAAGAACCTGGCACCTCCCCAGAAAGTCAGACACAGATTCACCCCGTAGCCCAGCAATTCCACTCCCGGGTATTCACACAAGAGAATGACAGGGCGTGTGCACACAAATACTTGTACGAGAATGTTCGTAGCAGTATTACTCACGGTCACCAAAACATGGAAGCAATCCAAGTGTCCATCCACTGATGAAGGGGTGAACAGCGTGTAGTCTATCCAGACAACAGAGCGTGATTCCTCCAATAAATGGAATTGCATTCGTGATAGATGCTACCACATGGATGAACCTGAGAAACATTCTGCCAAGTGAGAGGAGCCAGACACAAAAGGCCACATACTGTAGGATCCCATTGATAGGGAGTGTCTAGAACAGGCAAATCAGACAGAAGGTATATTAGTGGTTGCCTGGGGATAGGGGTGAGGGGCAAGGGGATTTCTTACTGAGGTGATGAAAATGTTCTAAGATTTTTTTTTAAGATGTATTTACTTTTAGAGTGAGGGGAAGAGACGGGGAGAAACGCTGATGAGAGAGAGAAATATCAATCACTTGCCTGTCTTACGTGACCAACCTGGGACCAAACCCGCAACGCAGGCATGTGTCCTGACCGGGAATCGAACCAGTGACCTTTCACTTTGTGGGACGACGCCCAACCAACTAAGCCACACCAGTCAAGGCAAAATATTCTAAAATTGATTGCAGTGATGGTTGTAAAAGGTGGTCAATATATTTAAAACCGCCGAACCGTACCGTTTCAGTGTGCGAATTGTATCGTGCGTAAACTCTACCTCAGTTAAGCTGCTGAAAATTTGCTTCGGGATATGTTTTGGCAGGAGGTGGCACCCATCTTGGTAATGGCTTGGGCATGGGAGCTGGGGGAGAGGGAAGTGTCTAGAATGTTTACGAGGGTGGTGTAGATAACTGGATGGACAGAGGAGTCTCCTGCCGACATCATTTGCAGAAGGCACTCGGCATGTTTCCTGGCTCATAGGAAACGGTCTCTACGTTCCCATTATTACTGCTATTATTCCGCCCAGAGCCCTTCCACGGCCCCCATCTTACTTGAAGTAAAAGCAAAGTCCTCCCTGTGGCCCCCAAGGCCTTTCGGATGGTCCCCCTGCCCCCTCTCCCTTTCCGAACCTCGGCTCTTACCCTCTCTACGCCCCTCTTCACAGGCTTTGGTCATACCAACCTCCTCCAAGTTCTTATATTCTAAGCCCGGTCCTACCTCAGGGCCTTTGCACTGGCTGTTCCTTGTTCCTCAATACCCACATGGCTTCTCCCTCACCTTCTTTGTGTTGACGCTCAAAAGTCATCTCTTCTGTGAAGCCCTCCTGCTTGATTGCCTTATTAACAGCTGCATCCCTCCGACCCCGCATCTCACACACGGAATCGCTTTTTCCTCTCCATCACCATGTGACACATCAGAGCACTCGCTTCTTTGCTTTGGTCACTGTTGTCTCTCCCAGTGGAGCCTGTAAGGGCCCAGATCTGTCCCTCTTCCCAGGGCCTTCTAGAGTTCCTGGCACAACAAATGTTTGCCGGGAGAAGGAAAGAATTCGAGGCCGTTTCCCGTTGAGGCATTTGCTGCTGCATTAAAGCCATGACCCTCCCCAGTCACTCAAGTGTCGCCCATTTGGCACAGGTTGCTGGTATTTGGGGGGAGGGCAAGGGCAGGCTGTCGTGGGGAGGCAGGAGGGCACACTGCAAGCTGAGCCGGGGCCCCTTAAAGAGAAGCTTCTGGAGCGGGTGACATTGGACTCAGCTGGGAGGGATCAGGGGGCAAGGCTGAGGGCCTGGAGGGGGCTGGAGTGCACGAAGGACAGACCACCTCACACCACCTCTGCCCCCACTAGCACCACATGCTCGGACTGGTACAGTAGCCTCCTCAGTGGTCTCGCCACTTGCCACACACACAACAACCCCTCTGGTCTCTGCCTCTTTTTGCCATGACAGCCGGGAAAGCCTTTAAACCCCTCAGTCAGGTCCCAGCCGGCTCTGCCCCCGGCCATCCACAGCTCCCAGGTCACTCCCGGTAAAAGCCAAAGCCCTTCCCATGGCCCACAAGGGGGCCTGCCGCATACTCCTCTCTTCCCTGGCCCTCTCCCCGCCGCCTCCGCTCAGCCCCGTCCAGCCACGTAGGCTTCCCTCCTGCTCCTTGAACACACTGTGTAAGTAGGAAACTGCCCCCGGGCCTTGCACCCACCGACCGCGTTTCTCTGGGGGGTGCCCCCCGCCCAGGTCTCCACCGGCCGGGCCTCCGTGCTGCAGTCGGGCCTCCGCCCAGGCGGCCTCCCCAGAGCAGCCTTCCCTGGCCGCGCAGCTGCAGCCCCGCCTCGTGCCTTGTTCGGGTGCTCAGCCTGCTACGTTTTACTTCCTTACGTTTAGCTCTACCTGACGTCAGGCCACTACACGCTACAGAGCCCTCGAGGGCACGGTTTTTGCCCTTTGTGTTTCCAGCGCTCTCCCCAGGCCCCCGAACACAGAAGGGGTTCAGGAGCCCTAGGGTGTGACGGGCCTGGGGAGGAAAATTCCATGAGCCTAGGTTGCTGCCTCAGAATTCACCCATTCATTCGTTCGTTCGTTCGTTCGTTCATTCATTCATTCACTCAGAAAACAAACGGGCCTCCATCCTGGCAGGCCTGCTGGCATGAACATGAAGAAGGAAGCAGCGAGGACCATAATATAACTTACATATCATCATATGAAAAGACCTTACAAGGAGTGTTTGATGGGTTTTGACAAACGCACACACCTGTGCAAACAACACAAACGACATCCCAGTTAAGTTACAGAACCCTTCTGCCCTGGCCAGTGTGGCTCAGCTGGTGGGAGCATTGTCCCATGACGGAGAAGTTGCAGGTTCAGTTCCAGGACAGGGCACGTACCCAGTTGCTGCTTCCATCCCTGGTCTGTTCACGTGTGATTCTGGGTCAGGGCGTGTACAGGAGGCAATGACTCTCCCTTGCATCAATGTTTCTCTCTCTCCCTTCCTCTCTCTCTAAAAACAATGAAAAAATGTCCTTGGTGAGGATTCAAAAAAGAAAGAAAGAAAAAGAAATGGAACATTTCTGTTCTCCAGAAAGTTCCCTAGCACCTCTTTCCAGTCCACTCCCCTCCTAGGCAAGGCCACCATCAGCCTGTATTCCTTCACCATCGATTAATTTAGCTTGTTCTAGAACTTCGTATGATTAGAATCATAAATCCGTGTCTTTGTTTTTTAATTATATTTTTATTATAAGTCCATATCTTTAAAGCTTGTCTCTGTTTGCACAGAATGATGATTTTGAGGCGTATCTGACTGGCCGAGGGTATCAGTCGTTTGTTCGTTTTCGTTGCTGAGGTGGATTCTATTGTATGGCTGAACCACAGTTCGTTCATTCATCTCCTGCTGGGTCTTTTTCAGTTTGGGGCAGTTACGAACACCTGTGCACACCTGCGGACGGGCTCAGCGTGGATCTAAGTTTTCATGACTCTTGTGTAAATACCTGTAAGTGGGGTTACCAGAGCAGAGGGTGGGGGTATGCTAAGAAAAGTAGCAGCAGCTTTTGAGTGAACGCTCATCATGCGTCATGTGTGGTTGTAGCAGCCCTCAGAGGCAGACATTATTATCAGCCCATTGTCTAGAAGAGAAAACAGAGCCTCAGGGAGGTTACAATCCTTGCCTAAGGCTACAAACGCAGGAAGTGGCAGGGCTGGGACTTGAACTCAGGCCTGAAGGCAATGTGCCCGAGGGCTGTGCCACCAAACCCAGATCAACAAATTTTGTCTAGAGGGCAAGAGACATTTGTGCAAATTTGTCTGCTGCCTCTGAGGCAACACGTCCACCCCCAGGGCCCTCTTTGACTTTTGTTTACTTATTTCTCTTTGATTGTCATTTATGTCACAAACATTGGAAGCTACCTCAGTGTTCATCAGTGGGGAAGCAGATGCGTCTATCCCATAAAATACTATACAACCGTTAAAAAGGAAGAACCATGGGCCGGAAGAGAAAGAGCTCTATGCTGTAGTGCTGACTGTATAAAGCAAGTTCTGGAACAATCAGTACGGTGAGATGCTATTTATAAAAGAAAAAATAGCGATAACAATCCAAAGCTGCTTTTTGAGACACATACATATATAGGCTCTGAAAAAGGCTTACAAGGATATAAAACAAAATTATAGCAGCAAAAACGGGAGCGGGCATGAAAAGCGAAGTTGGTACCATTTGAATTTCTTAATATTCTGGTTATAAGCAACCCACTTACTTTTTTTCTAGCTTTATGGAGGTATAATCAATAAATACTGCGGATATACATTATGTGCAGTATTTTGTATAAAGTTTTTTGTATAAAGTGTTTTGTATAAAGTATTGCACGTAATGTATATGATTCGGTAAGTTTGGACACATGCATACATTCGTGTTACTGTGCTCTACAGTCCAGATGATAAACATACCTACTATCTCCAAAAGTTTCCCAGTGTGTCCCTTTGTGTGTGTTTTTCCTTTTGTAATTCATTGTTTGTTTTTCGTTTTTGGTGGTTAAGAACACTTAACGTAAGAGCTACACCCTTATCAAAATTTTAAGTACACAATGCCACAGCAATTTTCAACCTCTTTCATCCCGTGGCTGAAACTAATGACTAAAATTTGTGGCACACCAAAAAATATATCTTTTGCTGATCTGACCAAACAAGGTACAATATAATTTTGAACCGTTCACCCTGGAGGGCTACTTTTGTGTCGGCGGTTGTCATTTCTTTATTTGACCATCGAAAGGAAAAGAGGTCAGTACCCCTGACTAAATAGTCAGATATCACATGTTTTAACAATTCTGGTGGCGCCCCGATGGAAAACCAGTGAAACGCCATGTTGTTAACGAGAGCTACTCTGTTGTACAGTAGGTCCCTGGAACTTTTGTATTTTTAATTTTTTAAATCCTCACCCAAGGATATATTTATTGATTTTAGAGAGAGAGGAAGGGAGAGAGAGAGAGAAGGAGAAACATTGATGTAAGAGAAAAACATTGATCAGTTGCCCGCCATACGGTCAGGTACGAACCCACAACCTTAGGTATGTGCCCTGACTGGGGATCGAACCCTCAATCTTTTGGTGTATGGGACAACGCTCCAAACAACTGAGCCACCTGGCCAGGGCTGGAACTTTTTAAAGAAGAAAGTGTTCATGCCTACTGTGTTTCTCTATAGTTTTAGCTGTTAATTTAAAAACTTCGATAATGCTGCCCTGGCTGGTGTAGCTCAGTGGATTGAGCGTTGGCCTGTGAACCACAGGGTCGCCGGTTCGATTCCCCAGTCGGAGCACATGCCTGGGTTGCGGGTCAGGTCCCCAGTAGGGAGCGCTTGAGAGACAACCACACATTGATGTTTCTCTCCCCTTTCTCCTTCCCCTCCCTTCTGTCTAAAAATAAATAAATAAATTCTTAAAAACAAAACAAAACAGGTAACACTAAGGTTGCGAATAAAAGTTTGAATCAGCGCTGTGGGCATGCAGAAGTGGAAGCAAATATTTCTACTGGGGCGGCGGCTGTGGGCCATTAAGGGAGAGCACTTGCCATATGGGCAAGAGGCAGATGGGAGGGGTTTCCAGGAGGAAGGTGCAGGTGCAAAGGCAGGGAGGTAGGAGAGAGCAGGGACGGCCGGAGCATCCCGTGTACAATATACAGGTGTGAGTGTGCACACGGTGCGGAGTCAGGGAGGAAATGGACCGTGAGAGAGGAGAGCATCGAGTTCACAATTGTGTAACTACTGGTAACCCAGGCACAGCAGATAGACGTTTGTTTCTCGCTCACATTAAAGGAGGCTGGAAGGCAGCAGTCTGGGGATGATTTGGGGGCCCCACGATGCCATCGGGACCAGCCCCTTCTAACGTTCTTCTCCACCGTTTGACGTATGTGTCTGCCATCCTCAAAGTTTGACTCACAGTCCAAAATGGCTGCTGCAACTCCAACCTTCAGCCTATAATTCCGGCAGGAAGAAGAAGGCGGTGGTGTAGGCAGGGGAAACACTTTAATCAATCAATAGTAAGTCAAACAAAGGATAAAATAGTAAGTCAAACGTTCGCCTAGAGTAGGAATCGGCATATTACCTCCCAATGGACCAATCTGGCCCGCTGCTTGTTTTTGTAAATAAAGTTTTATTGGAACACGGCCAGGCCCATGCGTTTGTGTGTCATCTGTGGCTGTTTTTGCACCACAACAGCAGAGGTGAGTTGCTGTGACGGAGAACATATGGCGGCAAAGCCTAAAATACAGGGTCCGGCACAAATAACACCCCCTTTTTTTAATTACGAGCTTTTTATTACAAAATCATAACCATGTAGTTCTGTAACATAGCAATATCGCCCTCAAGCACACCATGTGACATTTTAGGTGAAATCTTCAAATTAAAACTATAAATTATTACACCCACATTATTACCCTACCAACCACACTCAGGCAGGCCTTACTTCTGGCGGACCCTGTGTTTACCTGACCCTTTACAGGGAACAGTTGGCCTAGAACGTCAGATGACCGTTAAGTGGCTTGTTAGTGTCCTGGAGCTGCACTGGCCAGTACGGTAACCCCCGGTCACTTAGCTATTTAATTATTTTTCAATCCTCACCTGAGGATTTGTGGACTTGTTTATTGATTTTAAAGAGAAAGGAAAGTGGGTGGGGAGAGAGGGAAACATTGATTAATTGCCTCCCATATGCACCCTGATCAGGGATCGAACCTGCAGCCTTTTGGTGTATGGGATGATGCTCCAACCAACTGAGCCACCCAGCCAGGGCTATTTAAATTTCATTTAATTGTGTAAGAGACTACGTAAAGATGTGGACACTAGGCAGCGGGGGTTGCTGGAGATCGTTTTGAGGGTGCCCGCTGCTGTACGGGACCACTATCACACGGCGGTAAAATGATTAATATCCTCCAACCCCGTCTGTCTGTGACACTGGACTTAGCTTTCAAAGTGGTGGCCGAGATGTTCCCTGCTGTCCAGTGACATCGCTCACAGCGCCTGGGGGACCTCACTCCTCTGTTTCCTGTGACCTCGCTGCCCTTTACACACCCTTTCAGTTGTCCCCATGTCACCTCTGGGCTTTGTGCTTGCATGTTTGCACATGTGCTATTAGCTTAAGTGAGACAAAGAGCCTACGCTCTTTGAATGCAGAGAGTGAAAAGCCGTGGGTTTTATTAGACCTTTAGCACAAAGGGAAAAGAGGGGCAAGGGTGCTTACGAGCCTCCGTGGGTTTCACTGAAGCGTTTCGTAAGTGTGCCTTTCAGGAAGTCAGAGCCAGCAGTTAAAATGTGATGAAGAGCCCTGGCTGGTGTGACTCAGTGGGTTGAGTGCCCGCCTGCGAACCGTAAAGGTCGCTGGTTCAATTCCCGGTCAGGACACAGGCCTGGGTTGCGGGCCAGGGCCCCAACTGGGGGCCTGTGAGAGGCAACTGGCGGCTGTTTCTCCCTCTCTTTCTCCCTCCCTTTCCCTCTTCTAAAAATAAGATCTAAAAAAAAGTTATTAGAGAATCAGAAATATAAAGACAAGCAAAAGCAACCCCAAATACACATTACACACACCAAAGAGAATGGAACAGAACAATTTTGAAGATACTATTCAAGGAAAAAAAAAAGTAATTATCAGATATAAGATGACCTGGCCGTAATTACCTGGCGGAGGGGGATGCTCAAGGCAAGGGCCTGATTTTTTTTTTTTTTCCAAACTGGGTGCTGGATAATTGGTATGTCCATTTGAAATGAACTCACCAAGCTGCCTGCTTCTGAAATGTATTCTTATATATATACATATACACATACACACACTGGAGTCCAAGGAAAACTTTTTTTAAAATGTTATTGTGAGAGAAGCAAATGATCAAATAAGATAACTAATTAGTGCCTCAGACTTTTTAGGAACAGAATTGCTTGGGTGGTTAAGAATCTGGGCATTCGAATCCCAGTTGGTCAACCAAGGCTGTGTGACTTTAGGCAAGTGACTTAACCTCTCTGACCCTCGGTTTGTACATCTATGAAATGAAGATACCAGCTACCAGCCAAAATTGTCTGAGATCAAAGAAAGTAAATGCATTTAGTAGGATATTTGTCACGGAGCCGGCATTCAATACATAATATGACAGTCACTTTTACCATTGATGCGATCAATAAAAACAGGCAAAGTATATGCGCACATTAAGTCACAAGACAGAACTACAGTGGATCACTAACGTGTGGCAAAGCATTTATCCTCCTTTAATAAAATCTGATATTTTTTTTAAAAACTAAGCTAAAAAAAAGGAAAGGAAAGCATTTAGCTTCCTTATTAACTCTCTTAATAGGGACATAGCACAGAATGGTGTGGTCCACAAATTTATTTCCTTACTTGTCGACTGTCCATCCCGCATTCCCTCACCCACTGGAACCATGACCTTCCCAAGGCAGGCGTTTGTATCGGTTTTTGTTCATTGCTTCGTGCACTGTGCCTGCGCCAGTGCTGGCCACGTAGCAGGTGCTCAGTAAATACTGACTCCATGAATGGATATACAAATGAAGATGCGATTCACCTTCTCTTTGTTTTTTTTTCCCCCAAGACTCTAGGAAAATGATGAGATTCAGTGACAGGATGCGATGAGACCAACGCTGTGGCATTGTGTTTACTGTGAAGAGTGGAAGTCATTTTATCCTTTCTAGACACTGACTCAGTCCTCTTACCCAGAAATTCCATTTCTGGGACTCTGGAACCCACGTTTATAATATTGATAATAACAAGCTTTATATATTCATAATAAGGAGCTTGAGAGAAAAGGCTCTGTAAATTAGGAATAACAACATTACAGAATATTGTGCAATCATTTTAAACGTCATGCAGAAAACATCTTTGTGATATTTCAAATAAAGATAAGCAGACCCAGGAGTGCTGTGTAATCCACGCTCAACAAGAAACTGAAGACATTTTTGGAAGGACTCCATAACCAATAACAGTGACGGGACTGCCAATGGTTTTGTTTCTGTCTTTTGTTTACGGTATCTGTAGTTCCCAAGCTCTCTGCGCCAACAGAGGTGTGATTTGATGTAAGCACCAAGAAGGAAAAGCATTTACAGACCAAAGAGTTTACTTCCTGCGACTGGTCAGGGACTCAGCTCTGGAGATGGGGGAGCCAAGCCAAAATGCACACACGTGGTATCCCTGTGAAAATGTGGAAATGGAGCAAATGTCCCACAGCAGGGGACTGGGGACGTACAATCCAAGCCCATAGGCTCTTGGGCAGGGGTGCAGAGTTGCTGTTTATACAGAGCATGAAGCATCTTGACAAGTGGTTATTTGTACTGCAAATCATGTGTTAAACCGCAAGGTCTAAAATGACAAGCAAAGCCCAGCCGCGTAACTCAGGTGGAGCATGGCCCAGATACACCAAGGTTGTGGGTTTGATCCCTGGTCAGGGCACATACAGGGAGCAACTAATGAGTGCATCCGTAATGGAACAACAAATCAATGTCTCTCTCTCTCTCAAATCAATAAAATTATAAAGTAAAATAGAAATAAATAAAAGTTAATTAATAAGGAAGAATTAGGGTTTGTTTTTTGGGGTTTTCTTTTTTCCTTACCTGGCAGGGGAGCTGCCACGATCACAAAGGTGGTTTTCCCAGGGCAGGGCTCACCCATTCCATTCCGATATGCTGACCCCTACGATTTCCCCAAAGGTGGGAAACTCGACAGCATGGCTTGCGGTAGCGGGGGGCTGCGTTCGCGCTCTCCCCTGGGGGAAGAAAATCAACCTGTTTTTAAAAAATGACACGTAGTCTCGTCCTCTCTGTGTATGTTCGTGTGCGTGTACGTGTGCGTATTGTACATAATGTGATACGTATGTAATCTCTTCTATGTTACACATAGACACACAGAGACAGAGGATATACATACACACTTACGTAACACAGAGCGGGGTTTTTAAAAAAGATTTTATGTATTTATTTTTAGAAAGAGGGAAAGGGAGGGAGAAAGACGGAGAGAACACGTCGTCTGGTTGCCTCGCGCGCGCCCCCTGCAGGGGTCCCGGACTGCAACCCGGGTGTGTGCCCTGGCCGGGAACCCCCTTTCGGCTCGCGGGCGGGCACTCAATCCACGGAGGCGCACCAGCCAGGGCATAGAGGGGATTTCATACACACAGATGAACAGATAAACACATACATACTTACATACATACTGTACAATGTCAATATAAAATATGCATATGAAAGCGGGAAAGAAAAGCAGGGTCTAACAGCACAATTTTACAAAGATAAAACCTGGAAGTAAATGTGTCAGAATGCTACTACAATACCCATCGCCCTCATCATCCTCGCCATCACCCAGACAGGGCTTGTCCATGTGAATTTAGTAAATTCACAGACTATCGGGGAGACCATCCAGAAAAACTTGGTTTAAAACGCTACTGTAAGCCTGAGAGGCATAGAAAAAAGCATGAAAGCAAAATAGTATAAATCTGACTCTTAAAAAATATTCATTTACTGATTTGAGAGAGAGAGAGAGAGAGAAAGAGAGAGAGAGAGACATCGATTTGTTGTTCTATTTTCTTATGCATTCATTGGTTGCTTCCTGTATGTGCCCTGACCAGGGATCGAACCCGAAACCTTGGCAAAATGAGATGATGCTCTAACCAACTGAGCTCCCCCGCCAGGGCCAAATCTGACTTTAAAACGTAAACTTTAGCTGTGTCTAAAAATATATAAGCAGTGTGGAAAACCAAACAATAATTGGGGAAAATGTTATAAAGCCATATGATAAAAGCTCATACAGCCACTGAAAATGATGTTTATAGAGTTATGATATTCATAGTTTTCCAATGGGTTGGGCAACTTACACATATTTTGCTAAGAAAAAGCAAAGGATGAAAAAGGAAAATGTCTATATTAGAATTTCAACTGTGTAAAAAAAGACTGCAAAGAAAAATACTGAAAATTGAAAATCCTAAAATGTTCATCAGTATCTTTGGCGAGTGGAATCTTAATTTATAGTTATTTTTTCCTTTGTAATTTTTTGTTTCCCCCAAATTTTTTTTTTTGGGGGGGAAAGTCTACTGCTGGTTATTTCTTAGAGGAGGAAGCCAAGGGGTAAATCTGGCCACTTCGATTTTGCAGAGGAAACCCCCTTGGCCACCCCTGGGAATCCTCTTGTCTGGGGGTTTGTGTCTCCTTGAAGTTTTCACCTATGTATTACCCACCTATTTGAACCTTTCTAAATATATACTTTTTAAATTTTTTATTTATTTATTTTTAGAGAGAGGGGAAGGGAGGGAGAAAGAGAGAGAGAGAAATATCGATGAGTGGCTGCCTCTCGCGCACCCTCCGCTGGGGACCTGGTCTGCAACCCAGGCATGTGCCCTGACCGGGAATCAAACTGGCAAACATTTGGTTCACAGGCTGACACCCAATCCACGGAGCCACGCCAACCAGAGCCAAATATATACTTTTGTAGATTTTTTTTTCACCTAAACACTGCATATAGTACCGTCCAAATTACTCCGCTACTTGCTTTTATTACGGACTATGCATCGGAGAGCTCACTGCCACATGCACCATCTTGTGATTTTAACCTGCGTAGCATTTCACCCAAGGGCCAGTCCTAGCTTGTTTATTATAACTTATTCCCCCCTTGATGGCATCGAGGTCCTGTCTGATACTTTTGCTGTGATCAACCACGCTGTGATGAATATCCATGCACATCCTGCCTTGGGTCCCCGTTCAAGTCTGTCTCTGGGAAGGTCTGAGAAGGGGATACGGTCTCCACTGTGCCGCC
>PVJD01006282.1:0-63980 GCA_004026545.1 Mormoops blainvillei
TTCTGCATATAGGTCTTTTACCTCCTTGCTTAAGTTTATTCCTAGGTACTTTATTTTTCTTGTTGTTAAAGTGGAAGGGATTTTCCCCCTGATTTCTGATTCTGATATTTCATTGCTGGTATACAAGAATGCCTTTGATTTCTGAATATTGACTTTGTATCCCTCTGTTTTGCCAAATTCACTTATTATGTTGAGTAGTGTTTTGGTGGAGTCTATAGGGATTTCTATATACACTATCATGTCATCTGCAAACAATGACAGTTTTACTTCCTCCCTTTCAATTTGGATGCCTTTTATTTCTTTTTCTTCTCTGATCACTGTGGCTAGGACCTTCAATACTATGTTGGAGAGAAGTGGTGAAAGCAAACATCCTTGTGTTTTTCCTAATCTTAGTGGGAAAGATTTTAGCGTTTGCCCATTGAGTATGATGTTGGCTGTAGGTTTTTCATATATGGCCTTTGTATGTTGACATATGCCCCCTTTATTCCCACTTTTCTAAGTGTTCTTATCATAAGTGGTTGCTGTACGCTGTCGAATATTTTTTCTGCATCTATTGATATGATCATGTGATATTTGACTTTCCTTTTGTTTATGTGATGTATTATGTTTATTGATTTGCAAATATTATACCATCTTTGCATCCCTGGGATGAATCCCACTTGATCGTGGTGTACAATCTTTTTAATGTGTTGCTGGATGTGGTTTGCCAATATTTTGTTGAGGATTTTAGCATCTATGTTCTTCAGCGATACTGGCCTATAGTTTTCTTTTCTTGTTGTGTCCTTATCTGGTTTTGGGATTAGGATGATGCTGGCTTCATAAAAAGAGTTTGGGAATCTTCTTTCTTTTGGGGTTTTTGGAATAGTCCGAGAAGGATAGAGGTTAGCTTTTCCTTAAATGTTTTGTAGAATTCTCCTGGGAAAATATCTAGTCTGGGGTTTTTGTGTGCTGGGATTTTTTTTTATTACTGCTTCAATTTCACCAGCTAAAAACACCACTTCCATCTCATGACCTCGCATCGCCATTCCAGCTACCACAACATATCTGTATTTCAGCTACCAGGAAGGAAATAAAGCAGAAGAGGAGGTCAGTGCCTACTATAGCTCTTGTAGCTGTGAGGCTAATCACTTTCAAGGCTTCCATGGATTGAGGGAGAAAAGAATGGAAATAGGGTAAGGAAAAACATCACAATACTCAGTTTATGCTAATCAGAATAAGGTCCTTCCAAAAATATCCAAACTTTCATCACTGGTTTCTGCAAATATGTTTCCTTACATGACAAGGAATTTGGCAGATGTGATTAAGATTATGAAATGTGAGATGGGGAAAATATCCTGGTTTTTCTAGTTGGGACCAATCTAATCACATGAGTCCCTAAAAGCAGAGAACTTTTCCCACCTCTTATCAGAGGGACATATGACTGTAGAAGAAGGGTCAGAAAGAAGATGGTGACTGGTTTTGAAGATGGAATAGGGGCCATGAGCCAAGGAATGTGGAGTGGACAAAGCAAAAAAACAGATTCTCCCCGTTGATACCTTGATTTTAGCCCAGTGAGAACTATATTGAACTTCTAAGCTACGAAACTATAAGACGTTAAATTTTTGTTTTTAAAAAATATTTTTGTTTTTTTTTTTTAGAGAGAGGGAAGGGAGGGAGAAGGAGAGGGAGAGAAACATGAATGTATGGTTGCCTCTTGAGCACCCCCGGTTAGGGACCTGGCCCGCAACCCAGGCATGTGCCCTGACTGGGAATCGAACGGGCAACCTTTTGATTCACAGACCAGCACTCAATCTACTGAGCCACATCCATTGGGGCAAATTTTTGTTTTAAGCCACTAAATATATGATAATGTGTTACATCAGCAATGGCAAAACTGATACAGTATTATTATTGAGATTCAACCATTAAAAAATTTTAATGCTGTTCAGTATTGCAAGAATTTGGTTAATACCCAGATTTCTGAAAAGTTGATTTTGACCATTTTTTCCAGTGTTCTCATTGCCTTTAGAGAGGAGTGGATTTTCAGACATCCTTACTCTGCCATTCTGGAAGACCTTTCTCCCATTTCCTCTTGGCATCTGGTATTGCAAATGAAAATCAGATTTTTTTGAAATGCTGTGGATCTGGTTTTTTTTTTCTCTTGGGAAGCTTTTAGACTTTCTCTTTATTGTTCTGAATTCACTACATTGTGACTAGGATTAGAAGTTTGTTTGCTTTTAATCATTCTGCTAAACTTTGGTAGAGACTTTTGCTCTAAGAACTGATGTCTTTCTTAAGTTCTGGGAAATTATCTATTTTTATTTGCCTAATAATGCTCATCTTCATTCTTCCTGTTACTCCTTTCTAGGTCTCTTATTAGATAAACGTTAAAGCTTCTGGGTATGTTATGCACGTCTCTTGATTACTCTTTGTCTCATTTATGCTTTTTTCTCTTGAACTATATTTATAAAAGTCTTCAACTTTCTAGCTTTCTAATTAATTCTTTAGCAGTATACCTTACTCTATTCTGTCCATGGATTGAGCTTAAATTTCAGCAATCAAGGTTCTAATTTCCATGATAGCTAGATGCTTCTTTCTTTTAAATTCAATACTTTTTTTATGTCCTTCTGAGGATAATACATATATTTGTTATATTAAAGTTTTGCACTGATTTATTAACATTGTTCTGTTAATGTTGTTCCATCCTTTGTAAGATTTCTCTGGGTTGTGTTTAGTACATCTTTGTTTGTGTTCCTTTTTCCTAGTGTTTGATGATTCTTGGCTGTATGCTCGTCTCTGTAGTTTAGATTTCCTGAAGACTGTTCTTTCGTGCAGCCTGTTTGGAAGAGGGCTAGGACTCACTGCCCTACAGCTTATTCAAAGCACGATCGGCATAGTCAGGATGCCTAACTTAAGGGATCAGTGGAAGTGGTAGTTCTTCAGTTTTGCCAGTCACAGGGAGGCACGCCCCTAATTCTCTAATGCAAGGCCCCGCACTCTCTTAACTTGCTTGGAAGCCGATTTTCCGCTTACCACGGTGCCCAAATGGTGCTAAGTGCGAGGAGAAGGAAGGCAATTGTGTTTCACTTATGCTTCCTGGCACAGTATTCCTCAGTATTTAATGGTTTATAACTCCTATACATCTATGTAAGTTGTAATTGTCATCAGTAGAATGCTACCCTACATTCTTATTCAGTGGCTTTTTTACTTTGTCTAATAGTATTAATGTTTCCCCCTGACTTCCTTTATCTTAGTCTTTTCTTGAAATATCTCAACTTTCCTTTAATCTCCAAAGTTTCTAAGGTACTTTTTATTGTATGTGTCTTTGGTGGAGAGAATATCATTGAATTTTATTTTTATTACAATATGAACATTATATCTTTCATGAGAAAATTAAATCCATTTTCACAAGTGGACTTTATCTGTATGTTTGCTATCAGAAGAATGTCTCTTTGGAGACATTCAACAAGTGTGTGTTAACTGCATGAACAATTTTCAATATTTAGTTTTCTTTACTCTCCTTTTAGTAGAAACATTTAAAATCTTGTTTTTATCTTTTGTAGGCACCTTGTTTATAATTTTACTAGTTCATTACAGGTTTTTAAGATATATTCTATTTATGTGTTTGTTCCCAAGCTTTATCAGGCATGAGTTTGTGCTGTAACAATAATTCTGAACTATCCAACTGACTTCCAAGTCCACGGCAGACTACGGACAATAGCTAGCGGCCTACGGACATGAGCTGGAAAGAAGAGAAGACTGTCCGGGATATCGCAGCGAAAGCCAGGGCCAGATGTCGTTAAGGGCCTCGTGTTTTAACAATGCAGCTAAAGTTTATAAAACTAACTCATAAATCAAGAATAATCCATACACATATGTTAACAATCAAGGAATTACTGTACTTCACAGAAATATCGTTTCCAAAATAAATTAAATTTCTAAGAAATGTTTGAGAAAGTAACTCTGTGAGATTCAATGATCTAAGGCATTCATTAGGTGGAAATGCCTCCAGTGTCCAACTTATACTCCATAAGCTACCTGTTTGGGTGTCACTATTAGTTCCATGTGTATAGAATTTTATTTTAAGCTGACTTGATTCTGGCACTGTTATATATCTCTAAATTCCATCTTTTCCTTCTTTAAAAATGGAAGGATGTTAATACCTAATAATGTAGTAATATGGTTTATGGTAAAATTTAAAAGAAGTCACCCATATCAAGGCATTTTATATCAGGCCTGGTCATCCATTACCTCCACCACTTACTAGGTGTATAACCTTGGGAAAGTTTTTTAGCCTCTCAGTGCTTTGGGTTTATCACTGCCCATACGGAGATCAAAATCGTTCTTAGTACATAGATCTTAGAGCTTAGAGCAGAGCCTAGTACCTCCGAAGTTCTCAGTTGTCATGAGCTATTATTAGCATTTGAATGCACGAAGGATCCTCAGCATGCAATCTCTGGCAGCAACCATCAGAGAAGAGTATCCTTATTGCACACTTATCCAGGAAGAAATGGCTATGATGTGGTCCGAAGAGTAGAGATGGGCTCAAGGCAGAAGACCGAGGTCCAAGTCCAGGTCCACTGCTTGGTTATGGAACCTTGGATATTCTCAGTGCCTATTTTTTGTACTATAGAAAAAAAATACCTAAACCATATTTGTTATGAGAATTATAAAAATTGTGACATATAAAAATGCTCTATAATGTAATATCAGAACTGTAATGTACTATCAATTACTATCAGTGATAGTTGTGTCAATACTATTTAATGGGGACTATTTTTTATCTTATTGGCACCTCCTATTCTATTAACTTACCAAGACCCATCAACATTCAGAAAAGGGTTATATATCCTTGTCAATATAACCTCCCTCTTCCTTCCATCTCTGTTGATTAGATATATGTGTCATTAGCAAACCTGGGTACAATTACCCCAAGGAGTAGAAATGAGACAATATTATGTGACCTACAAACAAATTTCTAACTCTCCATTTTGGCAGAACAGCTCTGGCCCAGCCCCTGTAGCTGTCCAGGTGATTTATGATGTTCTTCACCGAGCTGACAGCCAGTGGAGAAAAAACTCCAGGCAAGAAAAATTTCTTATATTTATTCTACCTAGTTTAATAGCTGATGAACCATGTTATAAGAACAGTTCTTGAAATAGTCTTGAAGAAAACATCTCGATGTTTCCCAGCGCATACAATTCATCACAGAAATGCACATGGAGAATGTAGGGTAGAGGGCAGCCTTGCTGTGAATTTGTTGGGTTTACAGAGGAGACGTTGACTGGGGGCTGGGCAGGCCTTAACCTCTAACTGCTGCCCTCCTGCTTGCTTTCAATCCTTTCATCCTTACAAGAAGCCGTCATCATAGGTATGACTGTTATAATGTAAGTATGACTATAAATAAGAAGGAAGGATCAAACCAAGGAAGACAAAGCATGATTATTTCTAAAGCGACTTAATTTGGAGATAGAAGTGAAGAGGGGACAGAGTCCATCGTAAGTAGGGTTGCCTCTCCTTCATATCTTTCTGAAACCTAGTCTGACCACTGCAGGCCATCGTAATCTACATCAGCTACACAAGTCACGTGACACCCATTATGTTGACTTATTTTTGTATTGCTCTTTAAGACTATGTGATTTGTGTATCTTTTGTCCTCAACTACATAGCGTCTTCAACCGCTCCCATTTCCTTGGCCCCTTCCTCCCAGTCTATAAACATAAAAGTCTCTTCAAACAATAAACCAACGAACTAAACAAAATAATTCCATTACCTCTTCATCTACTTTAATTACCTCCTTAGCTGGCTGAGTTTCCCACTTCCTAAAAGAGTAGGGAACACTCCTCAGCACTACTTGGCACTCTGGTCTCTTGGTTTCGAGGGTACCACTTCTCTTGCCTCTATTCAGTGCTCTCTTCTGCTCTGTTCAAAATCTCTGATCACATGTTTTTAGGCTCCTCCACTGGTTCATTGTCTTTTCCTTACAAACTGACATTCCCTAAGGCTCATCTATTCCTAACATTCCCTGCAATTCTTTATTTATTCCAATATCTTCAACATACTAGCAGGTCTTAAATACATATTTCTAATGAAATATTTTTCCAAAGTTCAGAATTATGTTTCTGATGAATTATTTTATACCCCAAAGTCAGTATATCAACAAGATAGAATTTAGCCCTCGCTGGTGTAGCTCAGTGGATTGAGTGTCAGCCCGTGAATCAAAGTGTCGCCGGTTCAATTCCCCAGTCAGGGCACATGCCTGGGTTGCGGGCCTGGTCCCCGGTAGGGGGTGCGTGACAGGCAACCACACATTGATGTTTCTCTCCCTCTCTTCCTCCCTTCCCCTCTGTCTAAAAATAAAATAAATAAAATCTTTAAAAAAACCGAAACAATAGAGCTTATTTTCCTTCCAAAACATTTTTCCTTTATTTACCCTCTTTATTGGGAAAACTTTGGGAATTATTCTTAATTTCTTCTTCTCTCTCATTTTCTTCCCTGGCCTGGTTGATGCCATTCATAACTGCTTCCTGAACACGTCTAATTATTTCCACTTTATTCCCTGTGGCCTTATTATTGTTCTCACTGCCCTTGCCCTTATTTACCTTATTTACCAGAACTCTCTTCATGATGCTTTTTGCCTTCATTTTCACCCGCCTCTAATGTAATCCTCACCGAGCCTGCGTGTCATTAGGGTAGGCTTTAAAAACAAAACGGCGTTAAACGAAAGGGAAAACTCCCTTAATTATACCATCCTCCTCTTTAAAATATTTGAACATTATTTCATCGATTTCAAAGCAAAGTTTTAATTCTTTGGGCAAGGTCAAACTTCCCACTTCCCACTGCGACCCTTTTTTGCCTTCTCAATCTACTCTGCATTTTCCCCCATGCGAGCTTTAGTTCCTGTTCCTGCCCTTTCTTGCGCACCCGCTTATGTGCACATATGTGCAGTTTTTTCTTCCTGGTGTAAGTGCCCTCCCTTCCTTGTTCCACCTGGAAATCTCCAAATTCTCCTTCAAAACTGCGTTAGAGCATTATTCCTTCTAGGAAGATATATCTAACCCACAATAGTGTCAGACGCTATGTCCTCATAACCACTTACACATATCTTACTTAGAGACCCATGACAATGCACTAGAACTAGTTACTATTTGTGTGTCTGTCTGTCTTGCCCAGCTGTGGGCCTCTTGAGGCTATCATCTTATTCATCTTTGCATCCCTATTTTCTAGCACAGATTCTGACACATGAAAGGGTGCTTATGAATGAACAAAAGACTAGATAAATGAAGCCCCTTTGTCTCTGAAAGTACGGAGCATGAGGCAATCGCCCTGTTTTTTTGGTATTCATAAAACACACAATTCTAATGAGGAGACTGGCTATTTGTTTTACTTTATTATAATCCCTTGGACACTTCTGCTAGGGAACACTTGCTCCAGGACAAGGATGAGGGTTCCATTATTTTTAGCTTCTAATGACCTCAGATCTGTTCCATATGCTTTCCAGTTCCAAGTGTGTGTATGTGTTAGCCATGGAGACTGGCTGTGTATGTGCACTTTCAAGGAATTAGCTCAGAAGGAAACATTTGAGCAGCAATCATCAGGAGGGAGCGTGAGCATTTGACATGTTGCTGTTGGGGAAAAAGTAGGATCCTTCCTACTTTTGAACAGTTCTTCCTCTTTGAACAGTGCTTCTCCTTTGAGTGGTAGAGTTGAGCCTTAGAAAACATATTTGGTTCTTTTGGGACTTGTTCTTTAGGTCATCATTGGATCAAACACTAGGTTTTTAAGCAGAAAAGCAGGTGCATTTGTGCTGATAACCCAGCCAATTTTACTATACATCTGCATTCCTGACTCATATAGATGACCTAAGAGTGCCTATGGCTCCCTTCAACACTCACAGCGCTGCTTCGATGGGCCCAAACTCACACACGCTAACTCCACAACGTGGACACTTACTCAAAGGATGATGTCTCAATAGATAATGAAGGACTTGATTTATTCCATTACCTCTTAGTGACTAAGGTTGGTAAAGAAACTTAAATTAAATTGGTCATTGCAGCATCTACTTACACTGTATCCTATGGTTTCATGTGCTGGAGTCTTGCTTCTGTAACTGTATATATTCAGTTCCTTGATTAAAGAGGCCACCTATTCAGATACATCTCTATACTTCATAAGGCTGAGTATGTAGCAGCTTCTTGACACAGTATACATAAAATTATAAAATCTTAGAATGATAGGGCTGGATGAAAACAGGTTTTGTTTTTGTTTTTTTTTTATGTTTTCCTCAAAGTTTCATGTACTTTATCAGATGCCTAAAATAATATTTGGAATAAAAATGTCCATTTTCTTAAAAGAATGATTATAATCTCAAGTATTTTTTAAATCTATTTAAATCATTGCTCTGAGTCACTGCATGTCTCACGTGGAGATGCAGCGGCTGCATGCGTAACTCCCTGCATGCGTAACTCCCTGCATGGTGAAACGATGCAGGCAGAGAGGAGGCAGAGGCGGGGTGAACCACACCCAGTGCGGGCTCATTGAAGTTGGCCTGTACCTGATTTGGCTTTTCTTGGGGCAGTTCAGAAATAGCAGTACCAGAGGCATCCCCTGGGGTCCCCGTAGACATTAAGGACAGAGGCTTTCTGTAGATTTTCAAATAAAGATGATGTCTCTATATTACAATGGCAACCAAGTATAAGATGAACATTTGGCCCGTGAGTTGATGGTTTTAATGCCGTGCATCATGCTTGACTGACTAAACACCTTTCCTCTGTCCCAAATTAACCAGCTTTGTCTTAAAAGGTAATTTCACAAAAAGCTCCTGTTTGTATAAACCTGTGGGCCCACCACCCTCCATGCTGTTCATTGTGGAAAGAAGTCCTTGTTTCAAGAGAGCCTTTTTTAAATAATAGCTTTATTGAAATATAATTTATATACTATAAAATTTGCCCCTTTAAAGTCTATAATTCAGTGGTTTTTGGTATATTTACTATGTCGTGCAGCTATTATTACTATGTAATTTCAAACCATCTTCAGCACACCAAGGCCGTTACCACTCGCTCTCCATTCTCCCCCACTGTCAGTTCCTGGAAACTATTAATGTACTTTCTATTAACATGCTTGTGTCTATGCTGGGTATTTCATATAAATAAAACAATCATTTAGTATGAGGCCTTTTGCGACAAGCTTCTTTCACTTAGCATAATGTATCCAAGATTTATTCATGTTGTAGGAGGTATCCGTACTTCATTCTTTTTTATTACTAAATATTACGTTCTAAGGATCTATAACATTTTGTTTATGCACTTTCAATTGCTGATCATTTGTTCCCAACTTCTGGCTATTATAAATGATGCTACTGTGAACATTCACATGTAGATTTTTCTGTGGATGTTCATTTTCTGTTTTTTTAAATGTATACTTAGCAGTGGAATGGCTGGGTTCTGTGGTAACTCTATGCTTAGTATTTTAAGAAACTAACAGGTTATTTTTTGAAGTATGTGCATCATTTTACATTCCTACCAGTACTGTGTGAGGGTTGAGATTTCTCCACATCTTTACCAACACTTACTACTTGTCTTTTTAATGGTAGGATTGCAGTGGTATCTCATTGTGGTTTTGATGTGCATTTCCCTAATCAAATGACTAATGGTGTTGAGAACCTTTTTTGTGCTTATTAGACATTTGTTTATCTTCTTTGGAGACATGCCTGTTCAAACCCTTGGCCCATTTTTTAAATTATTGAATGGTAGGCATTCTTCACGCATTTTGGACACAAGTCCTTTATACGTCATATGATTGGCAAATATTTTTCTCCATTCTGTGGGCTGTCTTTCCACTTCCTTGATGGTGTCTTTTGAAGCACAAAAATTTTGACAAGTTCAACTTGTCTATTTTTTTCTTTTTTTGCTTATGCTTTTGGTGCCATGTCTAAGAATACATTACTTAATCCAGGTCAGAAAGGGTTGCTTCCATATTCTCCTTGAGAAGTTTATAGTTTTCACTCTTACCTTTAAGTAGAAGATTCATTTTGAGTTAATTTTTGTTTAAAGTATGAGGTAGGATCCAGAAGATCTTGTTAAGCATTCTCCCCTGATATATATCAATTTAAAATGTGAACACAGAAATCTCTAAGTTTTCTGGAAGCCCACATTTTAAAAAGCAACTTCTGTGGCAAAATTGACTTGACCATTTTTTGAGTAAAATTCTGTTCAAGATGATGGAGGGTTAAAATTGTGCTACAGGAAGCTTAGGGGATTTTTGGCAGGACAATGAACCAATTTTAAGAACTTTTATAATATTTCAAATGTGATTTTAAAATCTCATAGCTGGATGGAGAACTTGGAGAAAATTGCCATGGATGTTTTTCTTTCTTTTTTTCTTTTTTATTAAATTTATTTGGGTGACATTGGTTAATAAAATTATATAGGATTCAGGTGTACAGTTTTATAATACATCATCTGTATATTGTATTGTGTTTACCACCCCAAGTCAAGTCTCCTTCCACCACCATTTATCCCCCCTTTACCCTCTTCTACCTCCTCTAAACCTTTTTTCCCTCTGGTAATCACCAAACTGCAGTCTGTCTATGAGTTTTAAATTTTTTTTCCTCAATCCCTTTATCTCTTTCACTTAGTACAAACCAATTATTTAAACTTGTATATACTTTCTGAAGATTTATTTTATATAAGTTTGATTAATTTACATGGAAAACTTCAAAACCCTATGTAAACCACATTGTTGCTCTCAAAGAAACTCTGAGCTTCTTCTAAAACCCTTTTAAAAACATAACAAAATCATGCAAAATCATGTCAACAACTTCAGGTTCTTTTTTTAAATTTATTTTTTATTTTTAAAAATTGTTTGTTTGTTTGTTTAAGAAAGAGGAAGGGAGGGAGAAAGAGAGGAAGAGAAACATCAATGTATGGTTGCCTCTCTCATGCCCCCTACCGGGGACCTGGACTGCAACACAGGCATGTGCCCTGACTGGGGAATTGAACCAGCGACTCTTTGGTTCACAGACCAACACTCAATCCACTGCCAGCTGGGGCAACTTCAAGTTCTAAGTTAAAATCCTTTGACTTTAGTACAAAATACATCAGCCTTAAATGTGTCTGGTTTAAAAAACCTTTTTTTTCCAGTTTTGAGGAGAAAATCCTTTTTAAGAGATTCTTCTTGAAAGTGTATTTGTTATGATATTTAAGCTTACAGCTAAAACCTTTGGTTTACAAGTTGAAGTTTTCTTTTGTACTCACCATCAACAGAATATAAATTAAAAGAAATCTCAAATCTAGTTGCTATTTTGAGGTACTGCAGAGGAGAGCCCACTGGTAATAAGAACATTTGAATCATTACCCATCACATTTGTTGTTTACTTCCCTTATTCCTTTATTCAAGGAATACAATTAATTGAGATATGTTTGTAGATCACAATGCCAGGCGCACCATAAGTCTTCAGTAAATGTTGATTCCTGTTTTCTTTAAACACTTTTAAGGCATGGAAAGAAAGTCTTAACATTTCATTTATGATCACTTTGGAGATTTAGGAATGGAGAGGAAACCCTGTGAAGAAAGGACAATTTGCAAATGCTATTTCCCTGAACATGTTACCTAATAGTTACACTAGGAGTAAATGTACTATCAGAGTTAACAAGCAAATATGAACCAATAACACAGGTGAGGACCTTTTCCTACCCAGAATGGAGGGCTAGTGTTTATAGGGCAACAGATTAGACAATTTGTATCCCAGGCAATATTGTCATCACCGTAATGAGCATTTTCTAATTGATGTCTTTAATGTATTTATTATGTGTATATTACATAAGTGGTAGTCTGCCCAAGGACTAGAAATTCAGGAGACTTGGATATTAGGTTCAACCTGTTCCTTAATTATTTGGTTGGTTGTTTATGGTCTTATTATTTTTAAAAGAGTTGAGAGAGTAGAGGCTTGCTAATAAAATATAGTGCAATATCAAAAGTTACTCCATGTCTCTGTCTTAATATCTATGAGACCATTAAAAGTTGGTCTGACAATGAATTATGAGACAATTATGCAAAAAATTGATATTTTTACTATAAATACAGTTTATTTCAAAGCCACAGAGACTGCTCACAGTCATGGCTATAGGTAACTAGGCAAGGCGATTTAGCAGCAAATAGATGACAAACATTTTCTGGCATTGATAAAATGGAAGCAAAGGAAAAATGGGGTAAAGCTTAAATGAGGTAAGAAACCTTCTTTCTGATTCTTACATTGACTTGTTTGGAATATGAAAAGGCACTCAAAACTTTGGCATCTCGATCTAATCTGGTGAGATTTCTTCTTCCATTTATTTATTTAAAAGGCAGTCATTAACTACTCACTGTGTGAGGGACACAAACGAAAGAGAAGAAACAGCCTCTAATGTGAAGGGACACAATTTTTTTGATGGCGGGAGGGGAGCGAAAAATATACAGGAATAATTTAAACACAAATCTCCAAAGACTCCAAATGAATGCAATAGTTCCCAACATGAAATTTTGAGAAAATAACTGATTCCAAGTATTATCTACCTGTCCCAAATGTCTTGTGAGGACACACTTTTTTAATGTCCAAATCATGTGAGAATGAACTTTCAATATACTTCTCTAAAGGATGTCCAGGATCCCTGATTCATGTGTTTCTAAGGATTTCCAAAGAAATGCTTTCAAAGTTTTTGCTGTTATTTTTAATTAATTAATTTCGGCCGGGTGCGTTCCCCTTTAACGCAATCCCCTGGAATCCAATTGTATATGACATCAATGTATAACTCCAAATGTAGGTTTTCCAGGGTTCCAGACATTACACAAGGACTTCAGCAGAACAGTCAGGGTTTCATTCAGGCCTCTGGCATGGGCGGGGCCTCCACCATGACATAAAATGGTGAAAACATGCTTCCATGCTGAACCTGCAGCCTTCTTGTATAGGACACTGAGTACTTGGAAAGGAAACAAATACAAGTCTCCTAAGAATAAAAACTAATTTTTTTAAAGAACCTTTTCACAAAGGATTATGACTCAGAGAATCAATTCTACCCACAAAAACAAACAAACAAAAATAAAAATATTGTTTTACAAAGATAATTCAGAATGATACTGCTTAACACATGGCATTCACTTCTTTCAACCCCATGAGCCAGGTTACAGGCCTATGGAAAAGCAACAAAACCTTTCAAGTTCATGTCTACCTTTCTGAAGCCTGGACAGAATCACAGGATGACTTCCATTGCTTTATTACAGCCCTGGATCCCTGTTAGCCAAGGAAGATGAACTTAGAAAAAGTAAAGGGGAGAAGTGTGATGTGCAAGAAGCTGCCTGGAAACATTCTCATTAGGCTCCCTTGGGCCTTGCCTCACTGCTCCCGTCCATCATCATAATCAGCAGCATCAAGATCATCATCATCTTTATCATCATGTTCAGTAACAGCAGCAATAGCTGCATCAATGACCATTTTCACAGGGTCCAGGACACATCTGCTGTGTCCTGGGCCCTGTGAAAGGTTGTAGGAGCCAAAGATTATGACGTTCTTGCTAATGGGCAGCAAAGAAAATGCTTCTAATCCTGTCATATTTGTCTTCGATGGCCAAGAATTAGGCACATTTTTACCTGTGCAATTTAGAAAAACACCCGCATGATCTCCCTTACCATGGGCCCATAGCTATTGTGGACCATACAAACTCAGCTAGAAAGGGCCTTATAAATGATCAGATATGCTTTACAAGTAAGGACCCAAGGCTCTGGAGAAGCTGTGATTTGCCGAAGTCAGAGAACTCATTCATGGGGGCACAGGAACTAGACTCTGGATCTCCTAAGTTCAAGTCCAGCAGACTTCCCACTACACTCTCCTGCCTACCCTCTTCAACAACTTCCCAGGGTACAAAGATGCATCATTAGAATATACCTGCTGCTAAAATAACCTTAGCACTCCTGATAGAAGTAGTAAATGGTCCATTTCTACATTATTACAATGGCTATTACTAAGAAGACGAGGAGAATATTTCTGAAATTTTGATAGTTGATCTAATTTTCTGGAATTCCAATGTACTTTCATGATTTGCATTTGGAGCCTCAAATTTTATTATTAAATTATCATATATTTAATAATTAAATGTTTCTAGTCTCACAATTGAACACAGTAATGATATTAGCTATAAAAAAAGGCAGTGTGGTCCATTTGAATGAAGTCTTCAAATGTAGTTCATACTGTAATATGGTAGTATGTGTACCTCCTTCGCGGTTTTCTTCTCATCATGGAACTTTGAATTTCAACACTTTTTTTTTTTTTCAGACAGTCCCAATTCTGGTCACAGGACTTGAACAAACTAGCCCTGTATCATTATGAGTACCTAGTAGAAAGAGTACAGATTTTGGAGTCCAACAATTCCAAATTTTTCAACTTCTCTGACCTGTTATGTCTCCAACATTAAATTGTGATAACTGATATACTCTTTAGAGTATATCTGAAATGAGTACATGTAAAGTGCCTGAGACATATAGGCTCTCCTTAGATGGTAGCTAATTTTAAAACTACTAAAGAAACACTTCCTATAGAGCAAAATCTTCTGATATATGACAAGGTGTGTCCAGAAAGTATCCAGCCACATACTGTGGAAAAACAGAGACATTTATATAAGAAGATACAACATTGTACATAGCACAATGACACCTCAGTCCCCTTCAAAGTAACCACCTTGAGACCTCACATAGTTCTCCCGGTGTCTCTTTCACTGTTCAAAACACTCTGCAAAACCTTTGTTGGAATCACCATCAGCTGCCCCATCATATTTTCCTGAATCTCATCAATGGTCTGAAAAAAAGGTGATTTTAGTTTTGGGAAAAGCCAGTAGTTTTGGGAATCCCCAGATCAGCTCCTAGTTCTTTCACTGTCAGTCGCCCATCTTTGCTGATTGCAGCCCACACGTGTTCAGCATTCTCTGGTGTCCTGCTTGTGGCAGGCCTTCTAGAACACGGATCACTTCCAACAGATTCTTGACCATCTTTGAAGCATTTGTGTCACAATTTTATTTGCACTGCACTCATTACATCATCCCCGAAAGCCTTCTGAATTATCTGAATAGTTTCCACGGAGGATGTTCAAGCTTGACGCAAAATTTGTTTAGACTTGTTGCTGTACTCACTCAGCCATTTTGAATGTGATGGACACACAGTATGCATGCTTGCTTGGTGGCTTCCACCACCCCCGTTGGCTAGTACAGCGAAGTCGTCATCATTCATGCATGTGCACTCCAGTCCCCTCTCCTTGGCTGCCAGGTTACACTGATGTTGTGCAAACCGTCCTCATCATATTAACAATGCCTGGACTTTTTCCTCATATTATTTCACTTAATCCTCACGGTTCCACTGCAAGGAAACCCAGCTTGAGAGTACTTGGGTCATTTGCCCAATGCTTCCCATGGGGTTAGGTCAAAAAAGCTGGGACTGAACTAGGGTTGGCTTGACCCTCAAATCTCAGGTGAATGTGATAATAAAAACAAAACAAAACAAAACAAAACACCGTAATGGCTAAGAAGATGGGGTGGGAAGAGAAGGTAGTGAAAGTTTATGATCTTTCAACTTTTCAGAAATTTAGTACCCTTCCTCCCCTATTCCTCTGTAGTTATAAAATAGAATGAATACTTGGGAAATCTTTGTGTTTATCCAATGTGCCTCAGCTTTTCCATTTGACTGTATTTCTGAGCAGACTGTAAATGAATCAGACCAAGCTCAAACCACAACACTCAGAATAGGACTGAGAAGAATTAAATTGATTATTAGGGGACAAGGGTGGGATTTCTGTGAACATCCCCTATCCTCCACCTTCCCGCCTGCTTCCTGGCTGTCAGCTTGTTCATCTTTTGCACAAAGCATTCAACAGCTGACAGGTTGGTGAGATAATCAATAGAAAAGAAGGCAGATGACTATCAAGGGCACAGAAGGCAAAGGCTATCAGTATGTATGTCTTTCAACTTCTGTTTAAATTGCATGGGACCTCTATGAGGAATGGTGAGTATGAAATAATTTGCTAGAAAAATACAGAACTAATTAATCTATTACCATATTCCATTATAATACATTTAAACAGGGCACCTCCTCCCTTTTGTAAAAGTTCATGCATCCAATTCTAGCAAGCTGTTTTCCCACTTTGCAATGTGAAAAAAATTTTCTACTGTGCTGAAAATTAAATTGACTATGTGTACAAAATAAAAAACAATAAAGGCCTATGGCACTAAAAACTCATTAAGATTTTTTTGGTGGCAGTGCACAAAATATTATAAAATAATGTGAAATCCAAATATTCTTAAATAATCAAAAACTAAACATTGGGATAGACTCTTTCACCACCAGAGTTATGTTTCTCTCAGAAATCCTCTGTTAAAATTATATTTAGAATTAGGTTTGCTGGTATAAATTGATCTAGGATATATAAGATAATTTTTGGAGTGCTCAGAGAATAAGAAATAAAAAACTATGTTAGCTTTCACCTAAGACTCATAACATTCAGAATATTGTGTTAAACAGCTAAATATCATTAGAGAGTCTTCAAAAGGACAATTTTTTTCTTTGGTGTCTCCAACTCCAACGGTAAGAGCCCTAATGAGCCTCAGCCACAATTATTTGGCTAGTTAAAATGCTCAGCTTGGTGAATGATTTGGGAGTGGTAATATGATTAGAAGCCAGAATTTTGTTTCCTATTAACATTCAAAGGTTTGCATTATGATCATCGGTCTGATTTATTAAATTCCCTCATGATAAAACCCAAGGCAATTCCACCTGCTGTACGTTCTTGGCCTTACTCTTAGGCAGAGTCAATTTTTGCTAATATGAAATGATTTTTAAGTTAAAATGTTATACTTGCTGGAATAGTGAGCGTTCCTCAGGCAGGCCAGCGAGTTTAGGAGTTTAGGAGTTTCTAGCTAACATACCATCTTGCTAAAGATCAATTTGGTTTGGGGGGATGTTGGAAGTCTAAGTTTGAAATCCAGGGAAGAAAGGCCTTTTTGGAGACTAAAGTGCACATCTGTTGTTCTTTCAGTCCAGGATCTACCCTTTGTCTTCTAATCACAGGCCCCTTCCCCGAGCCTCCCTTTTTGGGACTTCCTCTCTCCCGTTGCCTACAGTCCTAGTGAGTCTGTCCGTCAAAATGCCCCACCCTCCTCAGGCCACTGGCCAGGATATTAGGCTCTCTTTGGGATTTAGATATTGACAGCAGGACAATAATACTAATTATTATTGTTGGAATTGCCTCATTCCAGTGCCAGCATACTGAAAAGACCGCCACTACCCACGACTTCGATCCCTAAGCCTGCTCGTATGTTTGCAAGACCTGTTCTCCTTAGTAGCTACTCTAAAGGTAGTTATGAGAAGGATATGCTATCCTTTCAACAAATTCCTTTTGTTTAAGGTCATCACACATTTTCTGATGCTATTGAACCTTAGCAGGACATGCCCACCTCAGAATATGCCACTTCAATATATTCATTATTTTAAGCTGTAGGCACTTGAAAACCAGTAAATGCAGGGAGAGGCTTTCTCTGAACCCGCCTCGTCTGCCTAAAGACAGATCCTTCAAAAGGGACTCAGTTCTCATAGAAATCAAACAGGGAAGGTAGACTCTTAGCACAGGAGAGGAGACTAGAAGTGGACACCAAACCCAGATACACTGTCTTACACCATCATACCTCCTCCCATCTATTCCTCTAAGGGCTCATTCAGCTTTCCTAAAAGCCATTTGCTGTCCCCTAAGAGAACTAATCTCCCTCCTCCCTTTCTCTATGAAGATGGTATTTAAGTCTGAGTTCTAAGCCACCTCAGGGAGTTAGTCATTTTTTTCCGCCGGTAACCCCTATGCATGCATGAGATATACATGTTAATAAACTTTTGTTTGCTATTCTCTTATTACTATGTCTTTTGTTACAGGGGTCTCAGCTAAGAACTCAGAATGATAGAGGGAAAGTTATTTTTCCCCTCTGCACTAGCAACAGAGAATCCTAACTAGCACGGATATTGTTAAAGAGATGTTCTCAGCTCCCTTTCCCAGCCTCCTTCTGAACCTTGGTCCCCAGTTTCATTTTTAAGCCTGAACTCGACCTCTCTGTTCAGTGTGTTCAATTAGGGGCTGATTTCTTGGTTCTATCTTCACAGACCACAGACTGACCCACGGTATACCTCTAGCCAAGTCCACCCCGCCCTTGGCCTCAATCTAAGTGTCAGGAACTTTGACCTGACAAATTCAGTAGTTTCCCCAGGCCTGCATCTTCCAAGAGAGATTCAGAACAACTAACTTGATCCCTTTGAGCATGATGGATTGTGAGCTAAACTTGGCCACTCTATCACCATTCCCAATGCACTAACGTCCAAATCGGCAAACCCTGAAACACTCTATAAGGTTTCTAAATCCTTTCCTTGCTACAGCCAAGAGGGAGGAAGTCTGCTAAACAAACACTAGAGGCATTAATGGGCAGTCACACAAATAGGAGAAAAGGACACAGTTGTAGCTCGACACGCAAGAGTAATGGCAGACACACGCTGATTGCAAATTGCTGCATATCATTCCAAGGAGCCACGTTCAAGTGGAAGAGCGGGGCAATGGGAGCAGAAACTAGTATACATGTGAATCATTGAAAACTGATTTTCCTAACATCATCTGTTCTAAAGTAATCAGAATTAAATAGTCCATTTTACCTTAAACATGTGCTATGATCTGTATCAGCTATCTTAAGAGAAGTTACTCTGCAGTGATAAATTATCCTCAAATCCTTATGGCTGACAATAATAACAGTTTGTCTGCTCATGTTACATGTCCGTCATAGGTTGGCTATGTCTCTGCTCCACATGGCTTCAATCCAGGACCCAGACAGTGGAGCAGCTCCTCTCTGGGGTGTTACTGGCCTCATGGCAGAGTGAAAGAGAACATAGAACGATCACATGATGGCTCTTAAAGCTCCTGCTGAGACTTGACACGTGACATTTTCATTCACATTTTCCTGGCCAAGTCAGGTGGCCCAGCTGAATGTCAATGTGGTAGAAAAGTAGAATCTTCCCACAGGGAGGGCCACTGGGCTCCTTAAGTAAAAATACAATACATCCTACAAGTACTCTGTTTTATCTTTCTCACTAAATATCTCCCGAGGAGTATAAGTTCTAGCAGTCTTGAAAAATCCTGTTACTCTGAAGTTGTAAACAGCACCCTATCTAGAGAGACCGTAGTCTTCACAACCCCTTCAGTTTTCAGACATTTCTCTGGTAAATCTCTAGTCCCTCCCTCCCCTGCATTCTTTAGGGGAGCCTGTGTACAAAATGGCACACGTGCTCACATGTCTGTCAGTGTTTAGAGTAGATAATGCCAGCACAGCATTTCACCACAACCCTGGTGGCTGAGTTGCAAAATTATTTATGGCTTTCCCATGGATGGCACACTGCTCAGTTTCCCATGAGTTGCTAGGAAAGATTCCTGAGAGCTACTATGAGCTATTGAAACCTATGAGACTTCATTTATTATGGCATTATATACACATTACCTCACTTGTGCTCGACCATATGGAGATCTCTCTGTTGAATTTGGCATAGTTACTGGGGTGAAATGGAAATGGATTCTGTGCCTCGTCCTCTGCAATTATGCTGTATGCTGGATCAGGCAGCCAACTTCAACAGATCATCTGGGCATAGCAGTCAGTCCGCAGGACAACATCACTGCCATCACCTATGCCAGCAAAGAATAATAAACGTGGTACTGAGGAGTGTCTGAGTGGCAAGGAATAGCGTAGTCTCAAAGGTGAGTCCGTAAGGCTCCTTGCTGACATTAAATTTATGTTTGGAAGCTGAGGGAGAAGCAGGTCACCCGTTTGTCACTCCCTGTGGCATTTGTAAGGAGAGGCAAGAAACTCAAGAGAACCTGAAAAGCATGGCTCGTTCTAAGTCCAAATGAGCAACGAGCAGCGACTATTAAAATGGGAGAAAGGTCCACCCAGGGGAAAAGCCACAGTCAATTATGTCTGCTGGGCCAGTTTGGCCCTGGCTTAAAAAAAGGGAACGGAGGAATACTTGAGCTCTTGGGCACTGAGATAGGGAACGTTAGCCCCCATAACAACTATAAGAAGGAAAGTGGCCACTATACAGATATTTCCATGTATCTTTTTAATTCTGAGGCTGGCTTACGTGATGTAAACGTGCTGTGTTCTCTTGTACACATGATCGGAAATCCTCTGGGATTTTTTTCCCACTTGGATGGTTGTTGGGAACACTAATCCTTTTAGGGACTCCCAAGCATTTTACTAATTCTTTCGATGGATTCACCTAAAATAAATGCAACCACATTAAAAATTGGTCTGAAAATCCACATGATAACCTGAGAAAATAATCCTGGTAGTTTTCCCCTGCAATTACAATTTTAAGAATTGTTTTTACAATTTTTCTGTTTATATTGCCTCCATCTGTCTACGATATTTGTGAATCTTCCTCAGAGAGAGACAGACAGAGAGACAGGGCAACAGAGAGAGGCCTGAAACAAAAAGCAAAAGTCAGGAAAGAGTAACAAGAGTTAGCAAGTACCTTAAGAGACTCGATGTATAAGCTCTATCCATCCTCACATATATTTTTTTTTTTCCACTTGGCCTCTTCAAAGTTTCCCATCTTTATCAAAATGAAACATTAATAATTGAAGAGTTCCCATTGCAAGATATTATTACTGATAATGAGCTTTGGGTGAAACAGACCCTACCCCTCCAAAGGAGAAGCTCTAACTTTGCTCGTGTTGACTATTTGAAATAAATCAAAAGATCAGCGCCCACCCTTCCCCCATCCACGAAAAACTCTAATTAGTGTTCGTCTATTGGGGAGGAAGCTGAGCGTGCTGCTCCACCACCGCCAAATGAAATTAAGGCCCAATTATTGATAAATGAAGAGTGGTTTGTGCTGGAGCCTGGCCTGGAGTCACGGAAATACATCTGTCATTTGGCCTGTACAGGAGTCATTCATGTGTGACATAGCATCCTGTGCATTTATCATGCATCTGTAGATTTTTGTTTTAATTCAGTTAGCTGTCTAACTAGATTCGGTGCTGGATGCCTCAAATGGAGTCAGGATTTGGACTGACAGATGCAATTCTAGTCTGAAATGGTGTGTGACAGGACTAGCTATCCTGCATATTAATTATTATTGAAACCATTATAGGCAGTGCTTTTACACTAATGGTCAATCCGTTATCTGTTTTGTGGCTTCTATGGTTAACAATTGCCCAGTTGCTCCAGGGCAGGTAGGAGACATGCTGGATCAATGGACCATTGTTGCTAAGTGCACTTACTATTACCATGAAAATTAGAACGGAAGTGCTTGAAAGGCAAGAATGAAAATGCCCAGTCTTACCATTATGCAAATTACACATTCTATAAATGAGATAAGTGTGGGGAGAAACACTTTTCATAAATCTTAACTAGGTAAAAGAGTTTATTAAGTTCATTGTCAAAAACAAATTGAAAACAAACGTTTGTTAAGTTGATAAAAAAAAAAAAGTCTGCAGGGCTATTCCCAACCTAGCCCTGCACATAAAGCTTAGTTTAGTAGCAGGCTAAGGTTTAATTTAAAGTTACTGTTGTTTTATCACTCAGTTGTATAAAACATTGAAAATAACTGTCACCTTCAAAAAGAAGCCACTAAAGCAATTTTGTCTAAAGTTCTGAGAAAATATTGTGTTAGGAGGACTTTAATGAGACCAGCTCCAAGGCCAACTATCTTGCCCTGACCTCTTTCCCTTAATATTCATATTTCACATCTCTGCTGGTCATGTGTTCGCCCAGCATCCCTTCGTATTTCAATCATCTAATGAACTTTGTGCCACCTTGCAAACAGCGTTCCAGTCAGAGGATTGAGGGATGTAAATGTTGCTGAAATATACAATGTTTCTTCTTATTTGCTCATCAACCTCATGTGATCAGAATTGTGTGATTATACATGTGAGTTCTGTTTCAGGAACAGCTCAAATTATACATTTCCATTCTTTGAAACATTTCTAAAGTTGCTAAGGACTTCGATAAAGCAAAATACAAAATGGTAATGCAATGAAGTGTAATAGTTTGTATTAAATAGGAAATTAATGGTAGAGTTAAAGTCATACAGTGAATTTGCATCTATTCAAAAGGACATTTCATGTTGGTATTTCAGGTCCAAAGAAGCTTCCACTTTCCTAAACAATAAAAAAAAATTTGCATTTTAGAATAAATGCTTTTTCATCTCCTGATGTTTGAAAATGAAGTGCTTAACAAGAGCCTGGCTTCAATTTAAAAGTTCAATAGCTTGATTATGATATTGGGTTACAAGATTTTCCTTGTTAAAGATTGTTTTGAATAAAAAAGCAAATTAGAAAGCAAAGATATATCTTAGTATAAATAGATCTTAAAATACTAATAGTCATAATAGTCAGGAAATATAAGTAAATTTTGACTACAGTTTGGAAGCTATTATCATTTTTTGTGTGATTAGCTCCCCCAATTTACAACGTTCAGCTTACTGCCTTATTTCTTTCAATAGGTTTTTTTTCTTTATAAGACTCCAAAAACTTAATTATGGCTTATGCAAATATCATTTGAGGGAAAAGAGGGTAATATTAAATCTTTAAAAGCATTGTTAGGTTAAATGCTAGGAAAGTCATAGGTATTCAATGGCATTCAGAGAAAAAAAAAATGGAATGGAGGTAGGAGGCCTGTTGGAGAGGTTTCTCGTTCTTTTCTTAAAGCCGTCTCCTTGGATCAGTTCTTCCCAACGATTTAACAAAGGTGATTTTTTTTACAAAACTAAGGGGAAAGAAAAGAGTTTTTCTTCTGAATCAGGTACAGGTTGAAAGCCAAACTAAGTCCATATCATGCTGAAACAGCTAAAAACTGAATTTGTGAAGCATGTAGCTGCTTTATAGACATGATGAAAAATCTCTGATTTGTTTACTGAACCACCTAATTTTTTCCTGTTTGATTGGAACCTCCAAGAGTGTATAAAACTTACAGAAAAATACACAGGTGAACTAGAGTAAAAAGTATGTCTAACTAATCTGGCAAAATTAAAATTTTTACTTAAGAAGACATCAAGTTGGAAATCAGCCACATATTTTTAAAGCACCCATAGCCTACTGAGAACTGAGATTGAAGACCGAAGAATGCTTAACAGCATGAAGGGATTAAATGCTAGAAACAATGTTTGAGGAGGATGAGAGTAAAGGGGCAGAAAGAAAGTGAGGACAGTGGTCAGGACGGGAGCAGACAGAACGTGACAGGCTGTGTTACAAGGCCAGCGTTTCTCCAGCTTCCTGACTTCGGACCCATTAGTCTATGAGCACTCGCGGGGCCCCTACTCAAAGGAAATGTCTGGGAGGAAAAATTTTCCCCTGCCCTCCTAGATTTAGTACTCTGGGGGCCTGCAAATGAAACTGCAAAAGACAGATTAATAGAAGAAAAGGCACAGGAAAAAAGTTCATTAATTTTTCTTAATTTTTTTATTCATGGGAATTCACAGGAAAAAAAGTGATTCTCAAAGAAGCAAATAGACTTGGGGGTTTATATACCCTTCTGAACAAAGGAAAAGAAGATCAGGAGCCAAAGGACAATACATTGTAGGGAAGTGACTAGGAATATCTGGTTGGGGGGGGTGAACTAATGGGGAGTAAAGGCTTTTTTTTTAGTAAGGTTTGTTCATACAAACTTATCTTGGTGTTGACTCTCCATCTTCAGTGATGAGTCTCTCTTCTCTCTCTGGTTGGGTGGAAGGCATCTGCCTCAGAGAGAAATTTATGTTCTGCTTTTAGGCAGATGAGGGAAAGACAGAGAATTTTTCCTGGATCTGTTGATTCGGCTGGAGAGCGAAATTTGTCACCACAAAATGTGTCTCTTTTGGTACCAGGATTATTTTAGGCTGATTATTTTTAAAAAACAGAAGACTCAGGAAGCTTTTTTTTTTCTTTCTTTCCCTTTCCCTTAACTTTCAAAAGGAATTTAGATAGATGACCTGTCCCAGGAAGAGAGCTATTACCAAAGATAACGGCCTTTTACATTAGAAAGGCTTCTCAGGGTGGTATGGCAAACAGTTGTTCACCAAACACTTGATCTTTCAATCTTCTTATGAATTGTCTTACTTCCATTTGAAGTTCTAGACCCTTAACCCCTTCTCTTTAGCTCAGGACAGTTTATAACCCTCAATTGCCTCATAGCCTGTGGGCCTCAATTCCTTATGGAACCCCCATACACACAAAATTAGATTAGTGGGTTTTTTCCTCCTGTTAGTCTGTCTTACGTTCATTTGATTATTAGACCAGACAAAGAACCTAAAAGGGTAAAGGGAAAAATCTCACTCCTCAACAATTCTCAATTGCCTTCAGCACAAAAATAATCCTATGCCAAAGCGACCTATTTTGGAGTGGCACAGTCTGATTCTCTTCCAGAAGGTAATATTTTGTTTTAAAGGATAGTGATAAATACCTTAAATTAAAGGGACTGTCTTTTATTCTAAGGTTTTCTTTCCTTTATTTTTAGCTTTAAAATAACCTTTCCTTCATGAGAAGGGGTTTGTAATCAGTGGCGTTATTTTTCTCTAATATCTTTACTTGGCAAAATAAAACCTTGCTGACTCACGGTCATTCCCTCAATTTTTTTTTTACATCTTTATTTCAGCGCTGTATCATTGTTTTAAGTAGCTGGCAATACTGCTCTAAGGCACTGACCCCAGCGGAAATATTAACGACAGTCACCCTTTACTGTGTCCCTGCTACGCCTCACACAACATTCAGAGTGAGGCACATCATATTCTAACACCAACACTAATCCTAACGGGCAGGCAGTATCGTTCTCATTTAACAAACGTGGAAAGAAAAGTTAACAGAAGTTAAGTTGCTTGCCCAAGGTGGCATTCATGTAGGGTGACCTAATCCTCATTTAAACAGGGCACTCTTTTAGAATGAAAGAGCGTAACAGTTACATCAAGACATCGGGTATAAACGGGCTCTTCCCAGGACAACTGAGGACACAGAGTCACCCTGCAGAGCTACTTTTTAAACCGACATTTAAATCAATTTGCCTCTAAAATCCATACATGCTCTTGTCATATTATTAGGTTGCCTCGGCAAGTTTTTCAAAAATGAGGATATCAATTCTAAAGAAATTCAAATCGCTGAACTGTATGACACCAAAATATATAAAGTAATAATCCATTCAGCACCCGATTGAGGATCATTTCTGTCCTAGGACATCTACCTTCAATAGTGATTCTATAAATGGCTTGAAAACAAGGAGGTTCTGTGTGGAGTACACGAGCCCGTGCGGACTCATGTTACAGGGGCTTAAATGAATGCGGTGGCGTTTGGGACTCTGACTTCATCTAGTGGTACACACGGGACAAGGGTAGGGCCAGGCTCCCTGGTTGTCATTCACCGCAGCCCAGCCAGGCAACCCCCGAAATGGTTCTGGGAATGACAGAGCCTCACCCTGCAGAAGGGAAATAGAAGTTTGACAATAAGTTGCCTGGAAAGGAAAGTCCGATCATAAACAGTAGTTAATGCTCCCTCTGTTATCTGGGAAAATGCAGGCGAAAGCTGCATGTCTGGAACAGGTCAAGACGGTGGTGGAAACAGCGCTCAACGGCACTAAATCAACGTGATGTATCATCACCGTCCGTCCGCCCGGTGTCGTCATGAATGAGTGCAGTCAAACTTCGAGGTCGACTAGCGCGTCTCCCACCTGCACTGTGACCTGTAACTTTTTAATTTTGAGAAAGAGGCTCTTCCCTTGCCAGAAAGTGCTTTCTGTTTGTGAAAGAATATGTAAAACAGCACCAGGTGAAGAATGACTTTTTCACCCAGTCTTGAAACCATCACAAAGAGACAAATTTTGCTGCTTTTGCTTCGTGTGTGAATTTTTTTTTCTCCACACAGGTCTATTCATTGCTTGAAACAATGGAGCCAGTGTTGGCCAGCAAAGAATAGTGCTATTCATGCACCCGCACCCTGCACAGTGCCTACACTTGTTAGTCTTGGCTGCCCTGTGAGCTGGCTGCTGGCAAGAAAGCCGGGTCTATGTTGTTGGATGGAGCAGGGCAGATCAGAGAACGAACGCTGGCAGCCAGATTCCCAGATAACCTCAGCTTCTCTAGAAAACTCTGTTGACATAAGCCTGTACTTTAAGGGGTGTCTGGAATTCCAAGAACTTGGGCCAGGTGTGCGGGCAGGTGCTCGTGTCTCCCTCCATCCTAGCCATCCCCATCCTCCTGCTATATGATCAACTGCAGCTCCGTGAGAGCCTACATGCCTGGTTTAGCAATCAGACACCCAATTTGAATTCTGGCTCCAGAGCTGACTGGCTGTAGAGACTCGGGCAGTTTCTTACCCTCTCTGAATCCCCTTCGTTCCTTTATCTGCAGAAAGGGAATATTGTGGAATTCAATGGCATAGGATTATGCTATGATTAACATGGAATAAATGTGAACTCTTATCCTCATTAGCAAAGGGATGGTGTAGCGATTATTGTCATTAATGAGAAACCAGTTTCAGGCCATCTCTTTCTCGATAGAAAGTCAAACGCTGTGAGGCAGTGGGCAACATTGCCGTAGCGATGGGCGGCTAGTGGGAGGGAGAGAGCAGACAAGCTTTGGAGCCCTGTTCACAGTACCGGAGTGAGAGAATGTTTTGCACAGGGAAGAAAATGTACTCTGGCTGAGGCCACTCCATCTCTCTCAAGGACAGAACAGAACAGCGATTTGCTTTCATGTGGCGCTATCCCGGAAGGACGGTTTCATTAATGTATGCTACGGATGGTCTTGCCATCTTCCGCTCTGTCTCTTCAACCGAGAATGAGAGCAGCACAAAAGGTGGACCCTTTCCTTAAGGTTGCTTTTCTTAAGTGAAATGAAATCTTACCGATCTTGTTTGACTTCTGTGGGGGAGCATATTGCCATAGGAAGGCAACCTGCCGAATACTTACAGACGGTAGATTTTGAGATCACCAAGGCCAGGGGGCCTGCTGATCCCTTTCTAGAACTGTGCCCAGCGTGGAGCCCAGCAGCTTGCTGGCATCAACATGTGTTGTCTAGAGAAGTGCAACCAACGGACTAAAATTCCGGATCAAGTGCAGCCCAAGATTGATGCAAGGCTGGAAAGAGAGAGTCTTTCAAGTGTCTTCCAACTGAAGATGTTGTGATATTTGAAGTTTTCCTCTCAATATTCTTTAACTACCTTGTGCCTTCTGTGAAGTTGCTACCATGAAAGCGGGACCCACTTGGCACCAATTTGCTTGGCACGGCTTATATACCCGTACACTTGTTAGCATCTCAGCACTTTAGATTCTGTTAATGTACTATATGAAGCGTAAAGAGTGCTAATCACAAGGGCAATTTTCTATGTTATGTATATTATAAGGAACAGATAATGTATCCTTGGTGATTTTAGACATCGTAGACCAATAGTTCTGTGAACAGCAGACTTCACTGGGTGTAATCACATAATTAGAAGACATTATTGCGGTTCATAAATGGAATTAATTAAAATTTTAATTAAATTTTCAAAAGATAATTTAATAAAAGTAGGATTGATTAGAAAATTATCGATGAATTTACAGATTCATTTAAGACATTTATCTCTGTCACTTTTACATTTCTCTGAAATCTGTTAAAAGTTAGAGTAAGTATGTCCACAGTACCATTTAAATATTTACCGTATCATTTCAAGAGGCCAATAGTTTTTAACGTGCATCTTACTATCTTCCATTGCATAGTGATCTTTGTCAGTCATCTCCATTGAATATGATCCTGAAAAAAATTAACAGAAAAATGTGAACTGTTCATTCTGAAATCAAAATATATATTATTTGGTTGATTACATTTGTCCTGAAAACATAAGGCTTTCCAAACAAATGTGTACTGAATCAAATTTACTGATGGCCTAATTTAAGTGTCGCTCGTAGAGCTGATATAAAACGATTCCAAATTCCAACAGAAGATGGACAACAGACCCAAAATTTGTAACAAAATGACAGCACTGGGTCAGAAGGCAAAGCAGAAGATTAGTACACATGCTAGATTTGCTACTTACAAAATGTGGTTTGACCCAGTTTAACTGCGACAGCAAAACCTGCGTAGTTTTCAGTGTTTGAGGATTTTTATTTTATCAGTGGAAATATTGTCAAAGGGGCTCTGAAAGTTGTGCATTCACTCACTGATTCGTTCATTTGTTCTTCATCATCCAAAAAAGACAAAGGTAGGTTGCCTGGCGTGTTGGCTACAGGGTCATGAAATAGATTGATGTGGACAGCAAACCCACACAGCTCCACTCTCAGAGTGGATCCAGTCCCCACTCACTGCTTGCCACCTCAGAAGTGACTGTTCTCAAACCACCAACCATTCGCTGTCTAACAACGGAGTCGGCTTCCTAATTAGCTCCCTGTTTCCACTCCAGTGACAACAGAGCGACCAGCCACCGTTTTCTGAAATGTAAGCGGGATCATTCAAAAGCTTCCAGTGGCACAAAACACCACTCATAATAATATCCCAACTCCTTCCAATGACCTAAAAGACCCCATGTTGTCGCTTTCTCTCCGACCCCAGTGTACACCCCGCCCCCTCTCACCTCTCCTCCAACACAGTGAACTCATGGCGCTGAATGGGCCTGTCCTCTTCCCCCAGAGGCACCCAGGGTTTTCTCTCTCACTTCACTCCGGTCTCCAGTCAAGGCCGAGGGCTGACGGCCTTCCTGGTCCACCCCGTCTCATGCCAGCACTCCCACTTGCATTAGTCACTTTATCCTCACCAGGCTTTATTGTTCTCCATAGTGTTTATTGTCACTTATGTGTATTATATACTGCATGCATTTGGGCGTTTTATGTTTCCCCACCTCCCTGGAAAGACAGGGGAAGCATGTGAACAGATATGGCTCAGAGTCTCCTGGGTTTGATGAAAGACATGAGACCTCAAATTTCGGAGGCTCGCATGGGGTAAGGAAAAACATCAACATATCTTAGAGAAATGCCAAAGACAAGCAGAAAATCTTCAGAGTGATGAGAGAAAAGACAAATCACCTCTCACAGAACAACCACACTGTCTGTGACTCTCTCAGCATGAGGAGGGTGCAGAAGACAATGGAATGGCATCTTTGGAATCCTGAGGAGAGTAACTGTCAACCTAGACATTGACATCCAACTACTGTTACTCATGAATAAGAGTGAAATACATTATCACATAAAAACTGAGTGCTCACCACTGTCAGACCCAACTGGAAGCTCAGAATAAGGATATAGCTCAGGAAAAAGGAATTTAAACTTGAAAGGAAGGAGTGAGATGCAAGACTATAAACAAAGAAACTGGTAAATATGTGGGTTTCATAAATAACCCATGATTGTATAAAATAACAGCAATGAAAACAGCTAGATTTTCATTGAATAATTTGGTAGGATTTCAAATTAAGGTGGAACTATATAGTGGACAAATATTGGACTACCTGTTGGATGAAATAGCAGGTAAAGTGGGAGGGTGTGATCAGGGTTGAAATGTTCTAAGACCCTATCACAGCAGGGCCCATGTTAAAAGTGAAAGAATAATGCCTAAAATAATAGGAATCAGGATATATATCTTTCAAATTAGTAGAGGAAAACATGAGAATAAGGGAAACCTATTCACTTCAAAAGAAGTTAGAAGAGGAGAAAAAAGAATTATAAAGAAGTACAGTAAGAAAGCAAAAATTAAGGGGGGAAAAAGTCGAAATACATGTGCAATTATCATCTAAACCAACTGAAATAAAACCAGCAGTGGCAGCAAAATATACTTGATCCAGAAAATTAGGGGATGGTTAGATTTCACAGCCATCTGATACATAGAGTAGGAGGTCCCTGATAGCGATAGCATCTGTGATTATATATAATAGCTATGTAGATATTTCTATAGATATAGATGTCATATATGTAAATATATATTTCATGAATATATTATATATCTATATTTATATTCATGTAACTATTTACCTATTTATCCCCTTCCGTGAATCAAGCACTAGATTCCATGACTTCCCAATGTGGCCTCAGGACATGGGTCCACAAAAAGGCTAATAGCCCAGTATTATCATGGCTAAACAATGGGAAGAGGGTGCTCACTGTAGAAATCCAAGTTTTGAGGGTATGACCAGGAACAAGCCCAGAATATTAGGGATGCAAGTTTTAAGGTCCCTAAGGACAGGGGGATGCATCAAGGTCAAAGCAGTAAAATAAATAAACAAATAGACAAATAAGTGCTATGGAAGAGGCAGGAGTTTCAACTTCAGAAGAGCCCTGGGTAAGAAAAAGGATAAACAGTGCCCCACATCTCTCCAATCTGGAGACATCTTAGAAATACTTTGAAATCTGTTCCCTCAGGTTTGTTTTTCTTCTCCATCACACCTCACGAGGAACACAGAGAGTGATGTCCTGTCACTTTGATGCCTCTCTCTACTCAAATGGCAGAAACCAACCAGGTGAGTTGTCATAACTTAGATGAGCCTGGGATAAAAATACACCTTGGAGAGCTTGCTTCCTGATGACAGACTGAGAGTAGCTCTTTTTGATTTGAGTGATTTGAAGTTTAAATTCAGTGCCAGCCCTTATGAGTGTCTCAGAACTCTGGGTTAGGAAAGCGATTATATTAGGAGGAGAAGGTCTTTTGTCTTCTTCCTTTAGAATTGTCTTTGACTGATGGATGGGTGACTCTGTCCAGTATTCTGCTTTAAAACTATACAAACAAACAATTGGATTCTTAAATTCAATATTCACTTCTCTACTTACCTTCAAAAGCAGCTCGGCCGTTGCATCCCAATGAGTTGAGTGCCCCCGTTGTTTACACCCCTTGAGAATGCAGCTCTCTTGTGCCTCCAATTGAATTGTTTTGTTTCATGAAAAGCAAAAAGTCTTCCCCGCAGTTTCAAAATCTAGCGATTTTAAAATTCTTTATCCTCTAACCCAACCCTTGGTCTTCCATGGCGTAAGTTGCATGAACTAGCTTGTTGGGGCACCTCTCAGCCTGCTGTCTCCCAAGTTGCTTAAAGAGAGGTCCCAGTAAACTAACGAGGCAGTCCGTTCTGCCAACCCACAGCAACACAGAGCTGCTTCCCACCATGGCTACAAAGGGACTCACAGTAAGTGAGCATCTGCTGTGCTGAGGGTGCTTGTGATTGTTAACAGAGTGGTTGGGGTAGCTCTTCTTCACTTTTCGGAACATCTTTTGGTAGTGATGACCTTGAGTTCATCAGAGTTTGTGCCTAGCCTTTGTTCTCTTCTGATTGGGTAATACCCTCACCTGAGTTTCTAAATGTTTTGAAATCACGTGCAGGGTATTCATGTAATACTATTATTTGCTTGTTTTTGACTTTTAGCAAAGCAGCTCTCTGTTTTATTTATAGCCTTGCCTTACTCCAAGACCAAAGAATGAGTCTATGGGATTGATTCTAAAATAGATTTGAGTGACTGAAAATCATTTCTTCCTGCAGTTACGAAGCCTTTTATTTTTGGTGGGTCTAATGCCTTGTTCAGATCACATTCTCACCTTAGAATAAATGGTTCCCCTGAAGAAGACCTTTAGTCTCTCATGAGGGTAATGTTACTCAGCATTTCCCCACATATATCCAGTCATGTCGGAACCCAGTTAGACTCAAGTGAAGACTTTAAGACGCTAATAAAACGGATTTAGGCATGCCTCCCGTCTGCCGAGCACCTGCCATTTTATGCAACCCTCACGCCACCTGTTGTACAGGAGAACATCGCACAAAGCTCCAATTCAGACTCTGGTCCAAGGACCCCAGAAGCCCAAGTACCATCTTTACACTTTACAGACAGACTCCCTCCTTCTTCTGGGATTAGGCTTTCAAGCACAGGGAGGCGGGAGGATATTAAGACTGTATCTTCCCTGTTGGCTGGACTACCTTCATGTTTTGAAGCAGGATGTGGGGTGTTAACACTTGTAATCATGCAACTGCTCCAGAAGATTGGGCACCAGTGAGATTCTTGGGGGCACTGGGATACCAAGAGGGTAAATTTTCGAACATGCATAAAAATAGTAAGGCCCCTTTAATAGACCGCTGCTCATCCCTCACCTAGCTTCAACAATGAACATCTGCCGTTCTCGTTACATCTATTCCCCTACCTTCACTCCTTTTTACGGCTTCTTTGCTTTTATTTATTTGTTTGTTGTTGGGGTACTTTAAAGCTAGTACTAGACATATCATTTCACTCTGATATATTTTAGCAGGTATGTCTAGCTTTTATTTTTTAACAGAACCCCAATATTATTATCAGACCCCTACAAAACCTGACAACTCCTCAGTATTATCAAAATGTGTCCAATTTTTCCGTATTGTCTCAAATATGCCTTTTTTAAGTAGTTGTTTTGTTCAACTCAGAACCCAAATAAGATTCTATCAATATCGATTATGCTTTCTATGCTCTTATACCTCTTTCGATGTGTAATAGTTTCCTTTCTTTGGTGTATTTGTTATAGAAATTGAGAATTGGGTCTTTTGTCTTGAAGGATTGCTGGATATGGCTGATTATACTTTTTGGTGTCATTTAATATGCTCCTCCATCCTTCATAAATCAGCAGTTTGAGCTAGAGGCTTTATTAGATTGAGCTGATTATTTTTGTGGGGGTGGGTAGGAATAATTTATTTATCCTATTTTTCCTATTATAAAGATTGATCAATGGTTTAGTGCTATGATAGGATGCAAAATATTTCCCTAAGAGATATTTATGTTTTAATCCCTGGGACCTATGAATGTTATGTTACATGATGTGTGCACCGTCCCCCCTGCTCCCCACCATGCAAAGGGGGATGGTGGTTTGCTTTGAAGATGTGATTCAGTGAAGGATCTTGAGATGGGGAGGTTATCCGGGACTATCTGGTTAGGATCCAAATGCAATCACATATATCTTCATAAGAAGAAAGCAGAAGTTCGATTTCACACTGATAGAAGAGGTGGATGCAGCCACAATCCAGGGGATACCGGCAGCTGCCAGAAAATAGAAGAGGCAAGGAACAAATTCTTCCCCTAGAGCCTCCAGAGAGAGCACAGCCCTGACAACACCTGGATTTCTGCCTAGTGACACTGATTTTGGACTTCTGGTCCCCAGAGCAATGAGAGAATAAATTCCTGTTGTTTGAAGCCACTGAGTTTGTGGTAATTTGTTACAGCAACCCTAGAAAATCAATACATGTGTGATCGGCCTGACCCATCCATTATAATCCCCTCCTCCATCCTTCCAGTGATAATTGTAGCTGCCATTGACTATTGTTGCCTCGATCTTTATTTCATTAGGGAGTGGAAAATAGCAATTTTCTAATTCTGTTATTTTTTTCTCCATTTAGTACACCTATTTCTTCTATACAAAGAAGAACTGTTATCTTCATTAACTATTTGATTAGCCTGAGTTCTAGTCCAACCCAATAAGGGAAGTCAGGAGGGGTGTTTGAGATTTCCCCTTAATTTATACATGTTCCAGAATAACGAGCTGCTGCCCCAGCAACCTCCAAGGTGATCAGTGAAAGTTTTTGTTTATGTTTAAAGTATTATTATGGACTCATAGGTTTTATGTATCTGATAAGGTTTAAATCATTGTAGTCACCATTATTGATGATCCTCAAGTTGTCACATCTTTTCATCATGGGATTACCTCCAAGTGTGATCAGCTTTTGATAAGCCAAATAAAACCTGCAACTGAGTTAAGATGAGCTTCTCTTGATTTGAAGAGTAACAACCCCTCATGAAATGCTGGCCTCCATCCTGATCCCTTTTTGTGTCACAGACAAACTCAAAAAATTTTTTCAAAGCATTGGCAAAAATCAAGAACTGTGAAGACACTGAGTAAATCTAACAGCTACCATCTCATTTCAGAGTAGGATCACCTGGGGAGATTTTAAAACATAACTCCTGCTTAGTCTCCACTCCCAGAGGTTCTGATTCCTTCCCCTGGGGCTAATGGCATGCTGTTAAAGCTCCCCAGGTGATTCAGATGTGTAATCAGAAATGAGAACCACTGTCTACAGCATCTGTCATACTCCTGAGACGTTTGGTTTTGTTTTTTAAAAGCAAGCCCTGGTTGTCTGCCTTCTGCAGGTAAGAAGCTCTAGGAGTGACCCCGCATTGAGCTAGTCTAAAAGGCTGCCCATCGTCAACGTTGTCTTCATGACTCCTGATGCAGGAAGATTGTTATCAAGCACATTACCTGAACTGAGCAAAAACACTGTCCCGCCCTAATCCTAACGCCTATATTTACTATTTAAGTCCATACTCAGCCTTTCCCTTTGTCTTTTATTTCCTTCTTCTGACTTCACCACCTTATGGCATTGTCTACAGGGAAATCTGCTCCAGTAGATTCTGAACAGGGACTGTGTTTTACTCACCTTTGTGGTCTTGCTTTTCCACACGTGGAACAAAGACTTAAGTATAATTGACATTTAGTAAAGTTTGGTTTGGTGCAAGAAAATTACCGGGATAATTCTGTTTTCTACACACTTGCCCCACCCCCACTGAAATTTTGTTGGATTCTATTAGATAAATGAAAAAAATTCCTGAAATTTCCATACTTTATCTATATATAGTATAGGCAGTTATTCATTTTGCTTCAATTTGTGCGGTTAGGGACTCTGAGTAAAAGATTCCAAATTTTGCAAAGACACAAAATTTAATATGCATCCCAACTTTTAAAAGTTTCTCTTTTTGAATATATCTAGTGATAATAAAGGTAAACAGGTGTTTGAAAACATACTGTCATGAAGTAGCAACCTGGCAGAAAATCTGTAGCATTTATAATGAGAACACAATCCAATTGAATTTGTAATTAGCACTTTTGAAATGTGCTCATTATTATTGTTATTATTAGCCACAAAACTATGCAGCTTTGGCTCACACCCATTGGAATTTTAGGGTGTGAATGTAGCCAAAAGCAATCAGTATAGAACCCAATAAAAGAAATATGTTGCAGATTTTATGGAAGTAATTTTAAGTTAAATATCCAAGCAGGACTATCAATTAGGAAGAAATTATTCACTGTTCTGGGTCAAAGAAAATGTTCACTTTTAAAGATGCAAGTCTTTATGAAAAATATCCTAATGCTATGTGAAAAATCAACATACCCATGAACAAAATGTACTTGGGAAGTAATTCTGTAGAAAAGGAATAGTCATAGCTGAGGAGATATTTCCCAGTGGAGCAGAGAGAATTACAGAATTCAGGAACCTGTATTCACTGAACTTCCAAAGCAAACTACTTCAAAGACTTTCCAGAGCATAAAAGGGTCTGACCGACTCATTCCTAATGACGCATGTAGGAAAAATGATGGGACACCCAAAAAGCTTTCAATTCACTCCAATAACAAACATTTAATGAGCAACCGCAATGCACTGCATTAGGTGCTATTGGAGACATGTGGAGGATCTTGTACATTGGATACACATAAATAGGAGAGAATCTTAGCCACAATCATCAATGAGTCAAAGCAGTAATCCTGGGCTCAATACTAATTGCTAAGGGGGTTGCCAAGGAAAAGTAGTCAGGTAAAGACCAGGCTAATCAAGAAGGGAAGAATTCTGTTGAAGATTTATTTTGATTCAGGTTCTAAATAATGCCTTGGTCTGACTGGGAACAGTTAGGAGATGCCCTTTCAGTGAGAGAATTGTCATGAATTAAGGTTCATCTGAGCCTTGAGGAGGGGTAGCCAATAAATTGATTTGGTTGGAACATAAGGACTTGCCTGGTACTATGCTTGGCACATGATCTATAAGTATTTAAAGGTGCTTAATAAGAGTAGATGCTCCAAAAGTATTTGAAGCTCCTCAGTAAATATTTGAGTATCAATGACTTTGACCTCCCTGTTGTTTTCCCAGGATGATATGTAAATAATGCACCAAGGGAATCTGACTCAACACTTAACAACTTAGTTCAGCTCTAGACAGGACATGCCCACTTGGTTGCAGTCCTCCATGAACCTTATATCAGTCCAACTCTGCTCATTTGTGCCTGTGTGACTCTGTATGCCTTTGATTGTATGATCCCTGGGTTGAGTGGCAGGGACAGAATGTGTATTAAGTTTACCTGTATGATTATAATCCTAGATGGGGAGACCACAATGACATTTTTGAAGAAAACAAAATAGCCATATATGGAGGCTGTCTTGCCTCTCGGGTAAGCTCCTGCCTCGATCACAGTGGTGCGCCCCTGGGCTTCATATTTTTGCAGTGATCTTGCCCCATACGCTGACCCACCATACTTCTTTCTTTCTTTCTTTTTTAGTACACAGTTACTGAACTCCTTCTGTTTGCCAAGTGCTGTTCTAGAAGATGAACGTGGCTATGGAAGTCTCAAGGATCTCGGTTTTAGGAGGTGAGTCAGTGGAGCAAAGAGACAGTTACAAAACAGTGTGATAATTTCTGTGCATGGCTCGCTAGAGCAGACTGCTCCCTAGAGTTCCGATTTCATGGGCTGGTGTGGGGCAGCCTGCTGATGTTCAGCCCCCAGTCCAGGTCATTCTAAGGTGCAGTGGGGGTGGAGAATCAAAGTGCTTCTCATGTCGTGGTCTTTAGACCAGGAGTGCCAGCATCTCCTGGTAACTTGTTAAAACAGCAAATTCTCAGGCGCCATTCCAGACTTACTGAATCAGGAACTCTGGTGGAGTGAGGTGAAGAGGCAGAATATGTTCTAACAAGCCTTGCATGTAAGTCTGATGCATCTGAGAACTGCTGAGTAGAGGAATACACGTTGGTCCTGTGTCAAGATATTGGGGAAGAATCCCAGACACCTCAATTTTGTTCTTTACACTTCCTATGGTCTCATTTATAGTTAATCAACCAATTTCTTTTCTTGGGTTTTTTTTTTCTTCCTCTGTCATATATGTTCAGGGCTCTGAGGACGCCAACTTAATTTAACCCCAACTCAACAGGTATTCAAGTGCAAACCCAACCTTCGCATAAGAATCATATAGGATTTTTTAAAAATTATATATTAGTGTAGTTTCTGGAACCTTCGAGGAGTCAGAAGTCAGAAGCCAGACTTATAGCAGACAATATGCTGCTCATATAGGCACTGATTCAGGAGATCAAGGGCATAATAGGAATTACACAGGAAACATGGGAAGAGAAATCCCAGAAATCTTCATGGAGCAAGACAAACTTGAGCTTAGCCTTGCTATCTGAACGGGATTTGGATCATTGGGATGATAGAAAGAACACGACGAGCAAAGAAGGCCTTGAGGTATATACCAATGCAGATGCCTGCCTGACCCTAGAGGCCGATGCAGAGCTGAGAGGCACATCGACCTTCTAACTCTGAAATAGCTGGGATCTATCTCACTGACACCCCAAAATACAAGTCAGAAAGGCAGATTTGTATTTTTCCTCAGTGCGGGTCTGAGTTTGGGCAGCTGGCTGTCGGTGGTTGGCTGAGCTGGCTGCTTCAGTTCGCAGGAGGCAGGCTGCTACGGCGGCAAGAGGAGAGGTTGGGAGACAAGCTGAGCTGGCTGGGGACCTTCTGCTCGGTGTGGGGCTTAACCTCTATGAGCACTAGTTTTCTGTGCCACATGGATAATGATTTTTCCTAGGCTATTTCTAACATTTAAATAGGCTCACAAATGTAAGCTAACAAACACTGTGGTAGGTCGACCTTGGGTGTATCTATACATGTAAAGTCTCTCTGGCCTCCCTTAACCTAAGCGGGATCAGTGATTGGATTGGATAAGAAGGGACACAGCGGTGGTTAAGGGTGGAAGCTGTGTATTCAGAGGGCTAGGCTGGGTCCCAGCCTACCACTAAAACGTTGTGTAACCCCAGCCACATAACCTCACAAAGCATCAGTTCCCACTTCGTCATAATCTGGAATTAGGGTATCACATACCCCATGGGATTATTGTAAAGATTTAATGAGGTCATGGAAGTACAATGGCCAGCACGGTGCCTGGCCCATAGGTAGCCCTCAATAACTGTTGACAGGTTTCAAGGAGAGGAAGGCTGTCCGTCTGTGAGAGGGGGTCGGTGCAGACTCCGAAGGAGTTTGTGCCGCTGTAGAAAGGAATGGCGCACAGCAGGGCAGGGGCACTTCCTCCCCCTCTGTGTGCTTGGCCTCTTTCAAAACACCCCACCCTCAGGCCTCCCATCAGTAGCGTTTTTTGTTTTGTTTTTTTTTAAACAAAAGCAGTCAATTATTGAATTGATTTCAGATATGCTGCTCAGGGTGCGTAATGACTGACCCGGGAATATTTTCTTCAGTAAAAATTAATGCTTGCAAAGGGTTCTGGCCTGCCTCCAAGCCAATCCTTCAATTCTCTTACTGATACCCAGGCATGTGAAAAATGGCAAGAAGTTTAAAAGACAAATGTTCTCATCTCCAGTAACTCACTCTCTCCACCCACACCCAGGCCTCGTCTACAACTCCGGCCCTTGTTTCCATGATACCCAAAAGGAAAAATCCAATCCAGAGGTAACGTTTCACAGCTGATTTACAAATCCTTTAAAAGTGCCAAGTTTAGCTGTGACATTGTTCCTTGTGCACCATAAAAATAAATGCATCGAGAGGCCTTTGGGGTCCTCGCTCTGCCGAAGCATTTCCCTTCCGTAGCTTTCGCTTCCCATTTTACTTCTTGTTACTTCACGTGAAGCTGCAGCTCTGGGGGCGACCGCACGCCCACTGTAAACCCCGATTATTGATCATGTACTTACATGGTTGGCAGCGTTTTATGTCAGAGGAATAAATGATATAGTTGTTTCTATCCATTAAACTATACTGTTATCCAGGGATTGAAAAACTGCCCTAAACATGGCAATTATTTTCAGAGGTTCTGTAATGTTTAAAATATAATTGCCTAGTAATCTCGTATTTACTACTTGGTGGCGAAGTATAGCGAGCTTCGTGTTTGCACCTTATGAAATGTAAGGACACTTCACATGTTTAATGCTCTCTTGTCCTCCTTCTCCTCCTGGCTTTTGCCTTTCCCCAGCGCTCCCTCCCACCCCAGTCATTTGGGTATCTGGCTTCTAGAGACTTCCCAAGTGCTGTCATATTTTTTCCATACTAACCCATCCTTGCAGACCAGTAACCCCCTACTTAGAGTGACGTGGGGCTCCTGAGGCTCGGGCTGTGTGGGAAGGAGAGCTGGGGTCTCTGGGGCACAAAAGACTTCGCATGATGCGTAGGGTTCTGAGAGCCGGGGAAACGTGTCCTGTGAGTGAACGCCCAGCCTAGGGGAAGCCTAATTACAGCCAAAGGAGAGTAGTCCTTCCTCAGCAGCAGCTGCCATGGCCCATGAGTGCACACACATGTGCTTGCACACGAGCACAGGCATGTCATCGCACGCTACCCATACGTGAATGCTTTTTGGAAGCTCATTTGTTCCTCTCCTCCCCTCCCCTCGCCTTAGAGGACCCTAACAGTGGCAACGGTAACCCGTGTCCTTTCTATCATCAGCCCCCCGAACAAGCCTGTTCCTGCCTTGCTTTCATTTATTTTATTCAGTCATTGGTGGGAAAAGCCTAGAAACTTTTAAAGACCAAATATAATGAAATGATCCAAATAAAAACTGAGGGCTTGCTACACATGAAGCAAAGGCTGTTTCAACTTTTTACTATGTATAAAAGAGGCTGGGATTTTTAAATGTTTTTCTTAAGATTTTGTTCTCATTTATTCTATTACAGTTGTCCCAATTTCCCCCCCTTTGCCCTCCTCTGTCCTGCCCCATCCCCCTCACCCCCAGTCCATCCACGCCCCGTTGTCCATGTCCATGGGTCATTCACACGTTTCTGTTTGTCTTTGAGGGCATCAGGAGTTTGCACGTGAGGATTTCAATGTGCTTCTGTTATTGACTTGCAGGAGGTTTCTAAACTGCTCCTCCAGTTCAGATGGTTGCAATATTAAATCCAAATGCTTGATTCTCTCTTGCTATAGAGCATGGCTTTTTAAGGTTGTGAAAGAGGAAAGAAAGGGAATCATGCCTTGTTCTCTTCCCATAAACACAGTGTAGAAGAGGAGCCCCAAGGATTCAGTTTAGCTTTAGGAGAAAGAAGCTTTAGACCTCAGCACGTCTTAGAGCTTCCTAGGGGCCGCGCTGTGCCCACTTTTCCTCATCTGAGGTTTCTGTGTTCCACGTGGAGAGCTTACCAGCCCCTGGGAGGCTAGAAAAGTGGCAGACAGCGCCCACTCACCCTGCACTCAATGCACTGTCACCTTGGTAGTCCGGTCTCTGTCCGGCTTCATGCGGCTCTTTCTCCAAGTTATTAGGAAGCAGCTTTGGAGTTTACCTCATGTGTTTTGCATGAGCTGGCGCCATAGAGGGAGACATATGGGGGAGCCATAGAGGGTCACAGGTCAGAAGACAGACCCTCGGAATCACCCTTGGATTCAAAATCAAGTCCTTCCCTTTACGGGATATTTTGTTGTAGACAAAGTCACTTAGTGTCTCCATCATAGTTTTCCCTTCTGAAAATTAAGAATACTGACAGGAACACCTCTGAGGACTGTTGTGTGAATCATTGGACTAATATATGTGACAGTCTTGGGATAGAACTTGTCTCGAGCATTTCCTGAAATCCCCTTTTAAATTAACGTGGGTTCTCCATGTCTTGATGGCTTTTATCTCCACTTAGCCATTCGCCTTTCCCTCTGGGACTGCTTCTGTTCACCAGCCTTGACTTACTGTCCCAAAACAATGGACTGATTGACTTGTAATGATGACAAGCATAAAATCAGTGGAAACTTCCCTTAGAAGCACTCTGGAAGCATTCCCCTTATAATTAAGGGTGTGGTGGGTTAAGTCAAGTGTTACTTGCTTGAATTTTTCACATTGTTAAGTGCCTTATATGGATACAGGTTAGTATTTCAAAGTTTCCTTTCCTAACTACTCTGTTTCATTTGTCTCCTTTATACAACCTCACTCTGCAAGGAGTTGGTTTCTTACTACCATGTTCCTTTACAATAGGGCAGACCCCCAAACACATGCTTTCTCTCCATCTCCTTTTGGCTTTCAGAGAGTCTGTGAACCTTTTCCAGGATAATTCACCTACCCTGGCAGAGGTCGCCAAAGATCCAAGAAGAAAGGATCCAAGGAGAGGACAGGAGGCAGAAAATTCCACCTCAAGACATTCCCAAGGCTTCCTCTGCCTCCTCCCCACCGGCTGCTTCCTCCTCCTTTTTCTCCCCCTTCTCCTCTGCCCCTCCCCATCGCCCAATTTTAACTGGCCTATTGTTTCCAGTGCAGACTATAGGCCTGCAGTGGGTGGAATTCTGGATTTAAAGCCATTGAGCCTATATATATATATATATATGGAGAGAGGGAGAGAGAGAGAGAGAGAGAGAGAGAGAGAGAGCACTGTTTTCTGATGGAATGAAAGAAAGAAGAGTGAACGAGTGAGGGAGGCTGTGAGGCAGTGGGGATGATTCCATTGTTGTCTCGAAGGGCTGCCTATCAGGACTGAGAAGTTCTCACGTTTGACACTACATTATGACATAGATCAGCTGTTATTTTTCTAGTCTCAGAGGAAACCTTGAGCCGTCTCATTCCTTCAATTATATTAAATTATCTGCCAGTGTTGTCCTTTTCACTCAAAGTACTTTCACTGAAGTATTCAACATGGGCTGCAGGAACAGCAAAATCTCTTTAAAGCCTTTGTTTCTTTGGACGTTTGGTTTACCTTTTAGTTCCACAACAAAATAACTTAATAAATGAAGGGTGAGTAGAACTGTTACTATAGCAATCCCCATAGTAACATCAAAATGCCACACACACTCATCCTTCAAGCACTCTGGGTGCACTCTGCTGCCCTCCCCCCCCCTGCCCCCGCACCTTTCAGTTCAGCTCCCCAAGTCTCGGCTCTGATGGCTGGAGATTTCAGTCTATTAAATCAAATCCATCTTATTGCTATCCCAAAGAGTTAATAAATTCACAAAAATACCAAGAATTCTGATCCACTTATATCCTTTGCAGAAAAGTCAGAAGTGAATTTTCTATGAGCCTGACAGTACGTACAAAGTGCTTGCGTTTGAGCTGCTCTTCCAATTTTAGGTCTGTCCTTAAAAGCCACCACGACAATAATCCCGGTGAAGGCATGAATTGTTCTTTGTTGATTTCAATAGTCTTACATAACTTACATGGGGGCAGGACTTAGAGATGAAACATCTTCAGAATTCAGTATTGTGGGAACACACATGTTTTTAATCTCCTATTTTCCGGAAGATAGCCAGAAGGGATCCCCAAGAGGTCACTTGGAGAAGCCTTTTGCCACCTGGTAGGTTTATAAATTGATTTTCTGATTAACATTGTTGTTATTAGGTTGAATGAATGACTGAGAGGTTATAGAAAAATTAAATGGGAGGCAAAAACTGATTTTGAACATCATGTCATATCTTTATATAATAGGTATTCATGCATACATGTAAATATGTATATCACTGTTTGTGCATATTTAGCATAAATTTATAAAGCAGCTGCTGAATATCAAATAGTGAATCTGTGTATCCTGTCTCTTAGCGCATCGTAACTTGAATATTAATATGGACACCCGAAAGGCAGAGCTGAAACCGGAAAGCAGTTGGGTTCAATTCAGAACCAGTGAGGCTATGAGGTTATGTGGCCGGGGAACTCAGGTCAGCTTACTTTACAAAGAGGAAGCTTCAATAGATAAAGAGGAAGAAACAGAAGAATAAAGAACAAGCCATAAGCAGGCAATTCATAAAAAGAGAAATAAGATTATTAATAAACATATGAAAAGTGTTTAATCTTACTTCCAAGCAAAGAGGTGCAAATGAAAACCAGCATACCAGGATATGGCGGGGGGCTTCTCCTTTTCGCTCTGGAATCAGTACTAGGACCCTAGCCAACAACAACAGGTGCTAAGCACTTGACGTGCGCAAGAGCAGCCAGCCCCCGGCCCCCAGCCCCACATCACCATTATATAAGCAGAAGACAGGCAGGGGACAGGAGAGAACAGGAAGCCAACTGGGCGTGGTCAGGCAGCGGGCAGAGTGTCACTCATCAGAGGTTATCCCCCTCTCCCGCGGATGAGGGCGGGATTGCTTTCTCTCCCACAGCTCTACTCAACCTGAATAGCAGAGAAGCTTCACAGAAAATCGCCTGCTGAGATTGTGAGTGCTAACAGATAGGCAGCCTGGTATTCATTTCCTCCCTGGATCTGTGCTTCAGGAGTAGACGGGCTTTCTGTCCTGTTCCTGTGCCTGCCCATTCAGGGACGGGAACTATAAGACAGTCACAAGATGAGGGGACAGATGTGTGGCCTGCACTTTGGCCAGAATGGTACCCCCAAGTGTGCACAAGTTTCTGGTGGGTTACATGGCCCCCGAGACTGGGGCTAATATTGAGATCGCTTCTTGAGCATCTCCACAGTTGAGTCCATGCCAGTGGTAGGGACTGAGAAGGAACAGAGGGACAGAGCCAGACCTCCCACGGCACAGAAGTGTGCAGAGGGGATCCTACGAGGCCTTCCAGAGAATCCAACAAATCCAGAAAAATCTTTACATCCACCCCTTGAAGAGCCCGCACCTGTATGCCTACCCTGTGGCATGATCACACCTAGTTGGCCTAAGTCAGGAAAATGCTCAAGCTGCAAAGTGAGAGTGTTGCTTTTGTGTCCATGTAAGTAAAAAAAAAAAGGGTACAGGTCTTTCCCCCTTGCAGTCTTCTCAGGAAAATTGTTTCATAGCTGTATCTACACTGAATTGAGATTGCTCAACAAACCAGCACATAAAGAGGTGATACTGTTTGCCTATTGAGTTGCCCAGCTCCTTCACTATGAAGTTGGTGAGGATGAGTGAAGGAAGGCGAATGTGCTGGTGCGAGCGGATGCTGGTTCACCTTTTCCGGACGGCATTTTGCATTTTAAACTCCTTAAAAACTGCCTTCCTATTTGGCCTAACGACTCCACTCCTAGCAGTTTACGCTAAAGACATCATCAGAAATGTTCACGAATACGCACAAACTGCAAATGTCCACTGCTAGCTTATTTACAAAGTAAAAAGGAGGAACACTGAGTTTCAAGTTGTGAATGGCTAAGTAATGTCACACCCATATGATAAAATATATGCAACCACTAAAATTATGGTTTAAAGACCAGTTAATGGTATTATATAATGCTCATAATACAATGGTTAGTAAGAAACAAATAGCATAACACATGCATTACACACTAAATGGAAAGGAAAAGTAAAAATATCTCCTATAGCAGAAGACATGACTGGAAAGTCCAAAAGACTTAATGCAAACAGCAGTACAGTTAAACATAATCTAGGGAGGTGGCAGATAGGGAAAGAAATCAAAATAAACAGGCTTCATATATACAAATTAAAACTAGTTAGAAGATACATAGCTGATATGTTTATGATAATAACGATGATAACAAACCAAAGCATGAAGAGGAACAAAATTTCTGCAAAAGTTATATGGAGAAAGCTAAACCACTCTTAAAGGATGCGAAAGGAGACTTCAAGAAATAGAAAGACATATCAATGTCTTGGATAGTCAGGAATCAGTTTCACCCTTAGTTAATTTATAAATTGAAGGTCATCCAAAAAACATCATTGTGAAGAAGTCAACTAGAGTAGTCAGGAAATCCTCGCAAAAGAGCAACGTAGACGGAGACTGGCTGTACCAGATATTACAACATATTATAAAGCCTCTGTAATTAGCAAAGAATGGTATAGGTCTATGAGTAGAACAATGAATAGAAGATCCAGAAATAGATGTAATTACACATGGAAATTTAATACACAATAAAGATGGCATTTCAAATTGGTGGCAAAAGATGGACTTTTAAATAAGTGGTGTTGGGATAAGTGGATAGCCATATGGAAAAAGATAAAATTGGATCCAATTCTCACATTGTACACCAAGATAAATTCCAAAAGGCTCAGAGATCTAAATGTGAAATGAATGAAACTATACATATTTGAAGAGAAGATGGGTATTTTCCTCCAATAACTGGGATGAAGAAAACTATCTCAACTATTTAACAAAGTCCAGAAGCAGCAAGGTAAATATATAGTTAAATTTGATAGCATTAAAAAAAAGAAAGGAAAAAAACTTTTGCAAGGAAAAGAAATACTCCAAGCAATTTAAAAATAATGACAAATGGGAAAAATTAGCAATTTGTTTTCACAAAGGGTTAACACATCAAATATATAAAAAGCCTCTAAAAATAGAAAAGAAAAAGAATATAACTTGGTAGGTAAGTGGATTAGGGAAATGAACAGACCGTTCCCTAAAAAAAGAAAGGCAAATGGCTCTTAACCACAAGAAAATATGTGCAGCCTTTCTCCTAATAAGAAAAGCTCAAATTGCAATACTCAATATACAATTTCTCACATATCGCATTGGTAAAAATCCAGATGTTTCAAAAACTGCTCCCAGAATGGGCAGGACCAGAAGCCCTGGGAGTGGAAGCCCAGGCAATGTTATTGGACAGGTACTTGATGCTTTTCTCTGAGCAACGGGGCTGTTCTCTGCTTCTGCTGGTTTCCTGTGGGCCTGGAATCACTGGCTGCTCAGGGCACAGGGTGGGGACTGGGGCTGACTGAGCGTCAGGAGTGAAAGAGCACAGGCATAGGAAAGAAGACATGATACGGGATGCCCTCCATCCAGAAACATAAGCACAGGTGGTATCGCAGCACATTAAAATGCTAAACGGACCTAATTCAACAAGTAGCTCAACAGTGCCAAGCCCTGTTCTGGGTTCTGTGGACTCAGCAGTGAGCAAAACAGCCAAAACCCTTCATCCCTCAGGTGCTTCCCTTCTAGGCTTCTTCATCACCTTTTAATTATTATTTTGCCGCCATGCCTTGGCAACATGGTAGCACGCAGCCCCAATCATGCATAAGGCTTACCTGAGGACTGCAATCACTCCTTTGGCAACATAATTTCCTAAGTGCGACACAATACCAAATTTGTGTTAAAATGCTCCGGGACTTAAAGATGGCCCCAAAGCAAACAGCTGACTTTTGGGGGCTCCTCCCCTGTAAGTCAATTATCACTAATCATTTGTCACATTCATTTTGTTAACTTGTCAGTTTTCATTTATACAGGTGCAAAAACCAACATTCTCTTAGGCATAGGTCTGTGTGCATTTTTTGTCGGCCTGTTTGTTATTTAACATTGCCTACATTTGGAAAGGGTCAAGCTGATTATTTTACAACCTGTTTACATAAACTCCCATGCTGGGATGCAGCATGCCAAGTCTCATCCAAGTTCAGATGCTCACAAAACCTCCTGGAAAATTAGTGTGGTGTTTATAACAGGAAACAGTGACCCCGAGCACACGGGAGCCACACTGTAAATGTCCTCAGAGCTGTCCTTTGGGTTCTTATTAGAGGCCTTTTTATAAATGAGGTTGCCTTATAACTGTCTTCTTAACTTCCAGAAATAACCACCCTCTGGATAAGGCTCAAGACACTTCCTGAGTGAGAATCTGTATTGAATTCTGCTCTGTCGCATGTGGTATATTTGCAATATATAAGGATCTGGTGGAAATTTCAGACCTGATTGTCTATTTTTATTTTGATGCATAGTATAATGCTTTGCAATAGCAAGTTGAATCAAAGAATATGTGAGAGGGGACCCCCCAAAAAAACCTGAATTATTTTCTGGAGGGAGGGCCCCTTGTAATACAGGCTTCCCCCACTAGATGAGTGTTGCAGGAACCCATCTGTATTGGTGTACCAGCTGGCATTGTTGTGAGAGGCTGCATTCAGCTTTAGTGGGACTTTTTTTTTTTTTTGAAGACTTTTTCAATGCATTTGCCCATTTCATGATGAGTGACTTACAAGCACACCTACTCACACAGGTGAGCACTGAGTGTTCTGCAGTTTTTGAGCAAAAACGCCATGACCCCTGGTGCCCCATTCTCCCTATTCACCCGGTCTCACCCCAAGCAACTTTTTTTGTTGTTCCCCCAGATGAAAAAAAGTCCTCAAAGGGAAGCATTTTGCTGATGTGAAAGAGGTGAAACAAAAAACAGCAGAAGCACTAAAAGGCATCAAAATCGACAAGTTCGAAAAATGTTCTGAGCAGTGGAAAAAAATGTCTCGATAGGTGTATTGCATCAAATGGAAAGTACTTCAAAGGTGACTGAAGTTTAAACATGTAAGAATAAATACGCAATTTTTATAAATAAATTCTGGGTTTCTTGGGTCCCCCCTCATATAAATACAGTCAGTTCTCCCTGTTCAAGGCAGTTACATCCTATAGTCACCATGAACACTGAATCAGGGACCCCTGGACCATTGCTCCTAGAGTAAGCCCAGGGTTAGGTTCCTGTGAGCCCTGGTCAAACATTTTGGTCAACCAATTGATGTAGAATCTTTTTTAATACACGTTTTTGTTTAAAGACATCTTATCCCTATTGTTGGTTCATTACTTCGAACTCATGGTCCACAGTGCTCTAACTCATGCCGAGCCAAGCTTACCCAGCACGTGTATTTTCTCCAGAAGGCACATCACAGCCTTCTTGTGCTGAGGAACAGTAGACGGCACTTCATTACTGTGCATGGGGTCACTTTAAGCAGAAAAATTACCCAAAAAGGCACAAAATGGGAAAAAAAATGCACTGAATAGACCACAAAAAGGACACTCGTTTCCAGTAGGAGCTAAAACAGGGGAACAGTGTTGCCTTGTTCCATTTCATACTGGAAACGTGCGTCAGAAGACTGGATATTTTTTCTGTCCTCTGTATGTCTGTGAGAGACCCCAAAAGCATCACTAGTATTGATCTGAGGGTTACAAATAAACTTGCGCAGGTAGGCAAATCCACAAATGTGTAATCTGTGCATAATGAGGATCAGCTGTATGTAAATGTTGCATCTTTCACTGTACGGCACTTAAGGGTGAAGACTAGCACATGTAAGATTTCCGGTCATTATAAAATTAAACCTGTTTTGAGTTCTCACACACCCGATTAGCAGGGCATTCCATTTGCTTACTTTAACAATGTTGATTTCTGTGGGTGCTGTGAGAAAAATCAAGGGGGTTCCTTCCGTAGCCTCCGTTGGTCCCCATTATTGCCATTGTTTCTTTAGTCACCTGTTCCCCCATTATCAGTGCCAAGTGATGGTGTTCTGGCATCACTCAGGCCTGTATTTCATAGAGGGGGTTTTCTCAGCAGTCAACACTTGACCTCTGTCATACGCACTGGGAAGGTCATCAGTGCCTCCTGGGCCAGTGTGGTGCACGGTGTATGGTCTCTCTCAGCGCATCATCCTGCATAGATTCCTCGCTGGCATGTGTCCCGCATGGAACCCATTGCTAGAAAATCCATTGCTTCTCTGTGCCACCACCTGAGGCACTCCTGGATCCTATGGATCCAGTTGCTCCTACCTCTTTATCCCACACTCTTTAAAACCCCATCATCCCAGCTTTAAGCTACTGAAGGGCCTAAGGAGAGTGGGCGAAGGGGATGAAGTAGTGAGGGGGACGGATAGTTCCATTCTCCCTACAGGTGTGGGAATAAGAATAACTCGGACATTTGGAACTACAACCTTGGCTTCTTATAACCAGAATGAGAGTAGGGAAAGAGAATGCTTATATTAGTTGCTTTTTATTCTAAGGAATGTAATGTTAGGAATTGCTTATTTTGACTTGATATAATGCTTCCTATGTTTGAGCTCTTTGGTGGAAGCCCAAGTTATCACAGTTCTTCTGTGAAAGGAGAAAAGGTCCACAGAGCAGATCAGAAGATCCTTTGGGTCAGAGACTAGAGCTTGTATTCCTTTGGTACTATTCATATCTTTAACATAGTAATAAGCAGGGCTGGTATGTGATAGATTCATTTAGCAAGGCCTAAATATTCTCTTTCCATTGTAGATTGAGACATTAGACAGGGAAGGATTCAAAGAAATCTTTCTATTTTTAAATACCTATGATGTATTCCAGAAAAGTGACGCATTCATAGCATTTTTGAAAATTGCTCCATATAGAATGGGAAATTGGACATTCAGATGAATAATGAATAATTTCATAAGTGATCTTTTTAAATTTTTATCTTTTGTGAGCTTAAATGTCATTATATATTCCTTCTATTTTTTTAAAGATTTTATTTATTTATTTATTTTGAGAGAGAGAGAAGAAGGAAGGGAGAAAAAAGGGGAGAGGGACATTGATGTGGGGGAAACATGTATCGGTTGCCTCTTGAACATGCCCTGACCGGGGACAAAAGCCGCAACCCAGGCATGTACCCTGACCAGGAATTGAGCCGGTGACCTTTCACTTTGTGGAACAATGCCCAACTAACTGAACCACAAGAGTCAGGACCATCCTGTTCTTTTAACAGAGGACCCCTTGCAATGATAGGCAAGTCAAAGAATGTTCCCGAGTCTGAGAGGAACTTAATAACAATTACCCTGATTATTGAATCCGACATATGGCTTATTTTTATGTTTCTCCATATGCCACTTAGGCTGTGAGCCTCAGTGTTTTGACCTGAGAGATGGGATTAATATTATCTGCTCCACAGAAGAGTTGTGATGACAATTCAGATATTATACGTGAAACTGCACAATGAATTATAAAGTATTAGTACATAAATATAAATAATTATTAGGAGTGCTATTCTCCCTCCTTCAAGTCGTTTGCAAATTCAAGTCAGTGACCAAGACCCATATAAAGTCCAACCTTTTTCCTGAAGTTTTTCATAACCACTCCAGCCAACAGTTCTATTTCCTCTGCATTCTAGCCACATGGGTTCGATGCTACTCACTCTAGTCTTCAGATTCTTGGATTTTACTTCTGAAATATGCTTTGTATATACATTAATTCTTAAAACTGGGGAGAAAGAAACACTATTTCCTGTAGTGTAGCAATCTATACATAGTAGGTTTGTCATTTTAACTTAATGGATAAATAGCTGGATGGGTGGAGGAATGGACGGATATGTTGTTGTTATTCTGCTGGGCCAGGTGGCTTAGCATGGCTAGAAGTTACCTAGTTATCAGAAACCTTATAAATTCCTCTTTTTTATTATCCAAATGAAGCGGCTTAAGTCTCTATCCTACGTCCAGCGCACAGTCCTCCGCGTTCTCTCTGACACCGCTGGGGACCACCAAGGGAAGGCTCATGTTCTCTTGCGTCCGTCTCTGTACGGCCGGCTCCAGACTAGCTCTCTCAGTTCCAACGACAGCATTTTCTTTCTCCACTGCTTTGACCCAGGCTGAGTGCTGCCCCACCCTGCCGTTCTGTCCCAATACTCCTGATATATCTCTAGGCCCGTATGTACTGTAACAGATCTTTACTGAAGCTTTCAAGTTAGGAAAAGGTGGTTTCACCTCAGCACAGAATTGGAAATAATTGACTGTTGGACATTAATCACCATTATTCTTGAAAGTCCCCCAGCCATCCATTCCACCACGACTTTCACACTGGCGGTCTTTCTTTTCAGGCTCCTTGCCAATCTCTGACCAGGTTTCTCAGCCCTCTTTAACCAACAGTGAGGCATCAGTGACCTATTCCCAAATTCCAGTTGACTTTTTAGGTAGTGCAGTTTAGCTCTCTCTTTTTTTCATCCTATCTCTTAAGACAGTGGGGGGTATCATTTATTTAAAACAAAAAACAGAGAGAGACCCATCAGGATCTGTGTCTCCCCCCACAACCCCCAACGCACACACAAATGCTATCTCCTCTGAGATTAATAATTCCATTCCTCCACCAGGAGAAAGAAATTGAAAATCAGTGTTCTGTTTTAAATAGTAAATATCTCCTGAATCTGTCATTTGAAAAGTTCTTTAAGATTTTCAGAATGGTGAGAGAGAAACTTGTTCTCTCACTAGCCTTTTCTCTAGTAATCAAACACCCCAAGGACCATTCATTCCATTCATCTCCAGAAGCCAAAAATTATCTTCTCATCTTCTCAGAATGCTGACTTTTAATGGGCATTAATGATGACATAAAGTTTTGTCTGTCTTAAACATACTCAGTTATTAATGCATACCAGATACTCGAGTGCAGATTTTTTTTTCACATCATAAACATTGATTATAAGAAAAGCTTGTCTTATTTCCATACTTTGAGCTCCCCGGCCAGCCTCCATCTGGTAAAAAAAGAAAAAAGAAAAAAAGCTATTTCGCTTTAGGGCTCTAGGACAGAAGCTCAACCAAGTGTACACTGGCACACTAAGTTTTCAGTCTTAAGCTACACATTTCTTTCGGTGTTCTGCCTTCTTCATGGCCCAGCTTCTGCTTCGTCTTTCATACGAAGTTTTGTCTTGTAACTAAGGCCACAACGCTCTTCCCTAACACTGAACGTCCTGTCTGCCTTTATCCCTGCTACCACTCCAGGCCAACTCATATGATCCGTGCCTCCCCCACGTGACGTCCCGGCCCGACAGACCAAGGGTACCATTCTGATTGGCGGGAAGCATATTGCAAGCTCATTTTGGTGCCTTATGTAGAGCTGAGCGCCATAAAATGTACATAAAATAAGCATTTAAACAAAATAACAAATTGCTGAAAGCATTTTGATCATGAGAGTGAAATACTGAAACTGAAGGCAGGATGGGATTTAGTCTTCTCTGCTGTGCCACGCAGAGAATTTCACCCACCTGGGCAATGAACACGGAGCCCCAGTCGGCCCGCTGCTGCCTGTTAGGGGCTGTGGGAGGTATACACGCTAGAGAAGGTGTGGTGTCCTCTCCTGAAGGCTGGGATTGCTGTTTCCCGTTTGCCGTCCTGGAAAACCATTCAACTTCCATACGTTTATAAGATATGGGCTACGAAACGCAAATGCAGTTAAACTCAGCTAACATATGGGAAACAAAAGGGAAAAAAAGGAAGTAGCACCAGTAAAACATCGAGCAATTACTAATTCTTTCAAGGCTAAAAACTGTCTGTCTCCACAAAGTCACTTGAATCTAGTCCATTTATTAGACAAACACATCTTACAATGCGCACATTTTAAGGAGACAATTAACCATGTCTAACAAAAGGTGTGTTTTTAAAGCAAAGACAGTAGGATGTTGAACTTTCTGTCACAGTCCACTCTCCAGTAGAGTATGTGATGAGTTCATAATTGTCCTGCTCACTGTTTTTTTTTTAAGAGATGGTAATGAGAAATGTTGGGTTTCTTTTCTGAAATTTTCATCACCTCTGTTAGAGACAAAGGTATGGTTTCCCCTTACAAGTGATGATTTAAAAACGTAAAAGTCAAGCAGATCGTTTGTACCCTATCTGATAGTTAATATTGACACTGATGGTCGCGAGACTTGGAAGTTGGCTGGTGACCCCAGCACATGCTGTCTTCTTGGAAACATTTGCAAGGGTAGCCTGGAACCTGTGAGGTTAGAGATAATTTACAAAGTAATCTTATGTGGCAAGACAGCCAGCTTGGAATCCTCCTGGAAAAATAAGCAAAACCGGAGGTCGTTGCTATAAAATTTCTAAAGCACGCCACTAGAGTATTGTGATCTTTGAGAAACTCCCTGTGGAAGGGTAATGTGAAGCATCGAATCTATCCAAATTTTTGACAATTAATCACAGCTATGTTAAGTTTTCCTGGGGCTATCAGCTTTAATGTTGTTATTAAGCCCTGCTCTATGAAACATTGGCAGATAACTTATGTATTTCATTTGTAATGAAGCAAAGCATCATACCAACCTCCTTCCATTGCTTTCCCATCAGCTAAGAACTAGATGCTAAGACAGACGATGCTAAGGTTTTCTGGGCAAAATCAAGGTTTGCTCTTCGCGGTGCCCTTCAATAAATACCTTGGCCCCACTTAGGTATTAGCTAGACAGGGGAACAGTAACCAAAGTACCTCATGTGCTGACTTCTGCCCTCAGTTATTCTATTTTGAACACTCTACTTACAATATAATGTATTATCACCTCTTCATTTGTCTTCCATATCTAGGTCTGCCTGAAAGATTGATTTAATTCTGGATAGTACGGTAGCTTTACCCTGCAGCCCCTCGCTGCGGGTTTTCTGGTATTCCAACTCAATAGCTTGTAATAGAGATGTGTTTTCCAATGTAGACTTTCCAAATGCTATTTCCTACTAGTGTGCATGATGCAGCCATGCTGACAATATTCCTACTCATCTTTTAAGTTACTGAAAGGTGATCATGGAGCATATGGCTGTTAAGTTTAACTCTAGTGGGCTGGGGGTAGCGGAGCAGGGGGGTGGTGCGGAGCAGAGGCCCTGGCCCTGAGCACTCAGGAAGCTGGAGCAGCGCCACCTGAAGGAGCCAGGAGGCCAGTGAGCCGGATATGCACAGCTCCCTGGGGGGGGGAAAGAAGCCAGAGCAGCTTAAATGGTCAAAGAATCAAATGTAAAGTGAGCTGCAAGGGTCAGATCTGGATTGGAGCCCAAATTCTGAGTCTCCGCATCCGTCCGGGGATAAACTTGGCTCCTAATCAGGGCTGACAATTAGGCCGTACAGTTAATATTTTTACAGCTGTTTTATTAATAACACATACAGTGCATCCAGCCAGGATTTGTTGGAGACACCTCAGGAAAACGAATGATGTAAATAACAGATGGATGTAGAATATTCCTACAAACAGGCATAAAGATATTCCCTTCTTGTTTAAAAAGAATTTAAATAGACAGATTGTAGATAAACAGGCAGACAGAAAGGGGGAGAGAGAGAAGATTTATGACATTTGAGGTAGTGGCTGCATGCATTTACGTGGTGGATCACACGGACATAGACACACATGCTCTCTATATGAAAAGGGAGACTCAAAGCTTTGGCTTCCAGGAAAAATAAATTCTGTGGTGCAAGTGGCTGAGCACTGTAGCATGGGGGTCATTGGAGGCAGGTGTGCTGATGTGGTCCCTCTGATACCCTCTCTGATACATGTCACAGGCCCAGAGATGACTTGCGGGACTTGGCCCCTCGTGCCCCAGCCGGGCCTTGACCCACAGGGTGGCCTGGGGTTGTCCTTTCTTCTACCTACATCTGCCAATCTCCCATTCAAAGACCCAGTGCCCTCTTTGTAATTTTGCATCAAAACTAGGAGCAGTGATATTTCAATCTGAAAAGAGAAATAAAAAATTCAAGATCGTCACGTCTTTTGTTTTCCTCCCACTATTTTTTTGCACTGCTTTCTCATGCGCCTGCTGCACTGTGCTCCTACCATACTTTGCAACCAGATGGCTCAGGAACGAAGAACAAAGGCCACTAAAAAGTAGGCGTGGGGAAAAGGCAAAAGAAGCAGAAAACTGAAAGTCAGGGTGAAATCAGAGATCAGAGCAAAGCTCCGATGTTTTACTCGCTGATAACTTTGGGCTGAATTATAAACCAGAACAATTACTCTTCTCAGTGATCCTCTGTGTGTGCCATGTGTGTTGTGGGGTGTGTGTTGTGTGTGTGTGTGTGTGTGTGTGTCTGTGCCCAACCACATGCCCCCAGCCATTTATTTCACAAACAGAGATCGAAGCCAGAATCTGATTCTGTTGGGTTCCTCGCCATGTTTCCTGCCCGACACATGTCAACAGTGGTGTGAGGTGAGGTTGCTGAGCACAGAGGTGGGCGCTGAGGGTGAAGCCCTACATCCTAGGAGACTTGTGGTGGAGTTAGAAGGGCCCAGGTGTTGTGAGACCTGCCTTTTCACAGCTGGGTGACCATGAGCAAGTCGCCTGTCTTCCCTCACTCTTAGTTTCCTCCCCCAGGAATATCTACTTCAGAGAGATATTTGTGAGTGTTAAATGGGGTAACATGTGCAAATAACTTATAAGTCAGAAAGCACTATATGAAATCATTGTACTTATCCTGCAGTGTTGCAACTTCTCTGAAGCCTGCAAAGGTGGCCAAAGGTTGTCTTCAGTGCTATTCTATGGCCCTCTACACTCTGAATTGGATACTGCTCTTAGACCCCCTATCTAAGCCCACTTCTCCACATTGTGCCATACACTGCCGAGTTTCCCTGACCTTCCACTGAATTTACTATTTGTGCACCACTGGAGTTTTGTTAGATTATAGCGGAACCGAATTATGGTTTAGGCTCCCAATTACTTTGTATGTGAGCCATAGAAAGATTTCATTTTCAGCCAAGAATTTCTGTAGATGCAATGCCTTAAAGAAAATCGAATGACTATCTAATGGTGAAATTTCATGCAGGTTGATGGGACTCAGTCGCCTTAGAAGGGAAACATTTGTTATTCTCCTAGTCTGAGCTACACACAGAGGCTTATTCTGAGTCCTTGTAAAGCCAGATCAGTATCCGTGCATTTGTGGGGCTATGCACTAGGAGAGAAGGAAGACCTTATGTGGGATAATGTAGGTGCTTCTATCAATGCTAAAGCCTTTTTTATCCCTTTCCACCCTCCTCCCGGTGGGCCGAAGTTTTCTTCTCACTGCAGTGTGCATAGTTCCATTCCTCTTCCCAGGCTCAGACAGGGTGGGGACCCTTTTGAAAATGGCAAGACTTGATATATTCATTCCATATGAAACTACATCCACAACTTTTGTCTCCTCTGGAGACCAAGAGACTCTGGAAGACAGTGAGGAGAATTCGGTTTCTAGATAAGTAAAATGAAATGCAAGAAGATAAAGCAACTAATTTCCTTCTTTTCCCAGGCCAAGCAGGCTTTGGAAGGGCACGGCGCACCTGCCTTAGTCAAAAAGATGGGAAGTCATTGGCCGTCACCCTTCCCATGGGAACCAAGGTGAAGACTTGCACCCTTCTTTACCATGAGCCAAGCTGCTGACGGATGCTCAGCATCTCACAGGTTTGGCAGCAAATTGTAAGAAAAATTAAGAAGAACTTGTGAGTCAGCCCACGAGTTTCAAATCTTGGCTCTCCTGCCAACTATATGTTCTGAACATCTCCAAGATTGCTTAATTTCCTTAGTCCTTTATAAACAGCATCATGATTACCTAACACACAGGGTTGTTGGGACTGTTCGATGAGATGCTGCATGGAAAGCAATTAATGCACTGCCTGGGGGCCTGGTGGATGCTAAAAATGCTGCAGATAGTATTAGCATAACGGACTGGGGAGCATGGCCTTCCTCTCCTGGATCGCAGAGCACTAGAGCTGGACCCGAATCCCTAGTAGAAATGCATTCTGTTGTATAACCTAATACAGAAAAATAAATACCCCTTGCCAGGAAAATGGGATTATTTGAACAATTTTTTTTTCAAAAATTGTTAAAAACTGGGGCTGGCTTGTGATAGCTTCTGATGTCTGTCGCTTTGTATTGTTTCATTTTTAAAACTTAATAAGTATACTGTAGAGGAGCAAAATAATTTCAATGTACATGTTATTAAAACAGAAATTTCATGAAATAGGGTACATGCTATTTTTCTCTTTGGTGCTCTGTTTTATTTTCTTTTTAAAATGTTGGTTGTGACCCAATACATTGTTTTCAAAACTTGATGGGTCATGGTTAATGGTTTGAAAACCCTGGTAGAGATAAACACACTTTTTCCTTTTTTACAGATAAAGAAGACAATTGTGGTTTGTCCAATATCCCCCACATGACAAGAGTAGGATTGGGCCCTGAACCCAGGTCTCTGGGACCCCAATTCCAAGCAACAGTCATTGCCGGGTATCAGGCTGCAGAGCCCTGCCTATGCTCTTTCTGGTCCTGAATATGTGGATCGAGGGATCTCTGTGATTCACTGACACGTGCAGGTCATTCTGAACACACTCGAAAATTTCCCGAATATGAAGAAAGATCTGTTTTCCGCAAATGCATTGGCAACACAGTTGGAAAGTTACTTGAATGTTTTTCAAAAATTGTTTATAGATTTGAGAACTGTTTGGAGTTTGTGATTGCTTCTGTTGTTTGCCTCTTTGTATCATCTCGTTTTTCAAAATTTAGTAAACACTTTGCAGAGGAGCAAAATAATTGGTCACACACTGTGGGTTCCCAGATTTATTTTCCATGTGTATGCAGTGCAGCGTACCTCAAACCACGCTCAAGCCCAGTGTGTCGAATCATCTCTGATGCTGTGGTCAAGACCAAAGCACAGCCTAAGAGAGCACCCACAGCCCGAGGCCACATCATTCCCTGGCCTCTGACCACAGGGCTTGGGGCCCCAATTCTGGCCCCAGTGACACGCATATGGCTCCATCACGGCCCATGGCTGGAAGCCCCTGAAACAGACTCCCAGAGAAGGCTGAAGACTCAGTCTGCGGTCCATAGGGTTGGAGACTTTGCCCAATGTGTGACACTGAAGGACACAGCAGCCACTCTACGGAAACCAGAGGAGGCAGTGGCATCTCTGCCCAGTCCCTCTTGTCTGACCAAGCCCCTGTCCCACAAAGGGCTGTAAGCAGAATTTGTCTCAAACGCCCACTTGTAAAGCAGGTGAAGATTGGCTTATCTCTTTTTCTCCCTTTATCTAGCACTTCCGGGACCTTCTTTTTCTTTCCCGTGAACCAGATAAGCCCATTATTCATTGGAAGGATGTTGAAGGTCCCCTGAAGGACAAAATTGGCTTTCTTTTTGTCCCAAATCCTGTAAGTCCGATGTCGCTGTTCCTATACATTTCCCAAACAGTTTTAAAATGAAGAAAGCAATAATTTAGTTATGATTACAATATCTAGAATCTTCCATTTCCACCATGATTAGACATTCAGTCCTGAGACATTGAGTCATGCAAATGTAGCCAATTGGTTTAGTAGTTACTTTGCTCCAAATTCCTATCTCGTTGACTATCTTAACTCACAGGTATAGTTATGTAAATACAGACGCCATGTGAACGGCCTGACCAACACATGTCCCTTACGTATAACTGTGAACTTTCTCTTTCCTCACTTACCGTGTAGAGATTAAGTTACGGTCTCTCCCCAGAAACCTAGCCTTGTACGATCCGTTGTGTGATACTGGGACTAACCCTCTGCAACGTACATTTGCCCTTTGCTTCCAGTTAGGTTCTGCCAATAGGAGGCCTACATGAAGGAAGCCAAGAGTAGTCGAAAGCGACTTCTTCATTCTGGACACACACTGTTCCAACAGCGTTGTCCTAGTAATGGTGTCTGGCTCTGAGGGCCCGCGCCAGCACCCACCCACCCTCCCCCCAAGGAACGGCAGCTTCTAGGCAGCTCCCCTCCCCAAAGGCCTGTGCCCTACCTAGGGTAGCTCCTTCTCTGAACTGCCAGGCCCCTGGCAGTGGTGCCTTTTTGTTCTTCCACCTGGTAAATTCCCTTGTAAAATTTCCCACTTGAAATACCTAATGTGGTGTCTGTTTTCCTCGTGGACCCTGACTGTACTTGTTCCAGGAGTAGTGCCAGAAAAGAGGCTCTCCAGGACAGCGATATGGCACTGGTCTGGCTCTGTCCCTGGGCTTGAATGCAGTGCTGGCCCCTTCACATGGAAACGGAATTTTGGTATTTCATGGCGTATAGCAGCATCTTGATTTATTGTGGCTAAATATGAAAAAGTTCCCATTAGCCCGGTGTCTTGGGGGACCAAATGTCTGCTGAACTTGGCCTTCATGTTAGCAGAGTGAGGTTATAATGGCAGTGATGGAGACCGATGACAATTTCCAGGACGGTGGGGTGAGAGAGCTGCTCAGAATGTATTAGGGGACTTACAGAAGGACAATGACAAGTTCAGAGCTTTAAACTCTCAGCTCAAATTACAGTCAGAAACTAGAGAACTTCTTCTATGGTGGCTCTCAAACATTCTCTTCTTAACACCACAGAGTGGAACTCATTAAATATCAGACTCAGAATTCAATTGCTTGATTGCAAAATTACTCAGACTCACCAAACCTCTAATGTGAAAGCCAGGGCACTGACTGGGAAGAATTGGGACCCTGACCTTTGGGATGGGACATCTGGGTCAATTGAGCCAAAGCTGAGAACCTTGAACCCTCTGAGTCTCCCTTTCCAGTGGAAGCAGTCACCCTCCTGGGGCTGAGAAGACCGGACTCCCTTTGCTCGAAGACGCAGGAATAGCTTTACTTGAGGCAGATACCTTGCAAGAGAACGGCTCTTCTCAAGACTTATCCCCAACTACCACTTATTGCCTCTAGACCTATAACTAGGACCATCTAAGCAAGTCCCATGGAAACAAATGCAAAGTCTGATATGAGAGGAGATAACTTACGCTTTAAAAAAGTAAGTTTGTTTATTTATAATGACAAAATCTAGCATTTGTTTCCCATTTGTGGGAATAATTTCTGAAGGTGTTAGAAGAAAGGTGACAAATACGACATTGGATTGAATTAAATTTATTGATCTGAATGCACTTAACAGAGACTTTGGATATGATATAATTGCCCACTTTCCTCTTATGCTCTCGCACTTTAAAGTTTCCCCAGCTATCACCTCTATTTTGTCTTGTTCCTCAACTCATCAAAGGCACGTAACCTTTCTCTTGCTCTACTTCCTCCACGTGGCCATCTCTATATCTAGTTCTCCTACTCCTCCCCCTCCTTCCCCTTCCTGTCCTTTTTTTCTCAAGAGAGAAAAATTGCAACGATTGTGCTAGGGATGGGCCCATATCAAGAGAAAGGAAATTCAAAAATCTGAAGAAAATTAAACAAAAATAAGAGTCCATGTTATCACGTTCTGAGTGTAATTCATGTATCCTAAACTCCCCTCTGGTTTTCCACTACAATTTCCATTCACTTATTCTTATCTAGTTAGGATCTTAGGTGTAAGTTCTTTCACAAATAGGGCACCTGAGGCCTAGAAATGTTGAATCGTCTTCCTAGTGCCATTTCTATTGTCCTCTGTGGTATTCTTCTTCTATTTATCATTGCAAATTATAATATTTTACTTCCACTAGGGATCTGATTTTTATGTGTATGAGTATATTTGTTTGTTTGTCCTTAATGATCTGGAATAGATTCACAATTTTATATCAAAATTATAGGGGAAAAGGCATTCAAAGGGGCAAATAACCAACTTCAAAGGGGATTTGAAATTGAACCCCATTTAAGTTGAGCATTGCTTGGACAATCCTTCCAATAATAATTAAGGAAGGAAACTAGTAATTATACTCAATGGTTAAGATCACAGATTCTGGGGTCAGACTACCTGAGTTCCAGCTCCAGCTCTGTCGCTTCCCAGCTGTGAGACTTTGGGCAAAATAGAAGGAATCCCTCTGAGCCTTGGTTTCTTCATGGCGGTGGTGTGAGAAATAAAAGAGCTAATAGATACAAAGAAGAGAACAGTACTTGGCAGGCTGTAAGCTCTATATGTGTAAGCTTGGTTATTAATAGCCTTCTGAGGACTTTTTTTTTGTCCTAGTTTTATAGATAGGAGTCTAAAACTTAGAGGTATCAACTAACATGCTCTGCAGCCTGGCTGGCAAATGGAAGAGCTGAGATTTGAAACCATATCCATTAGAGTCTAAAGTCCATGTCCTGTCTGGTATGCCATGTAGCTTCCCTTTTAATAATCAAACATACAGAAACAGGTGTACCACATCATAGAACCTACAGATGAGATAGCTTCCATGATATGAGTTTCATTCCCATAAGTAGCATTTTTTGAATTTGAAAAGCATTTTTTAATTTTTAAGAGTATAAATGATGTTAAATAATTTTTTTTAATGATTATGTTATTGGCTCTATGGAGTAAAAAGAAGAGAAAGTGAACAAAATAGTCCTTCCTTCTAGGACAATTCACAAAAATGGGCCACAAAACTTCCTGAAGGTAATAACGTGATTTTTGATGTGTTGATGCTTCATACTCTACTGTTCATCTCATGTTTGGGGAAAAGAGGAAAAAATAACCCCATCATCTCCCCTAATTTATAACTTATTATACTAAAAAAGAAGCCTTTAAATGTTATGAATTTTTAATTTTTTTTCATTTAGCTGGTTCTCTTGCTGAGAAAAGTGGTTGCCAAAGAACCGGGCCAAGTATGAGCAATAAACACCGACAGTCTCTGCCGCATTAATAATTTAAACACAAATAGTGAAACAAAATGATCTGGCAGGTCCCGCAGGTGAACCACACAGAGTTTTAAAGATTCTGGTATGCTTCAAACAGACAGCTTTTAAACCAAAATTTTACCCCAAATGTGCTCGGAGATGTGTAGGAGAGGCTACTGATTCAACATCCATTCTATGACCACACTGGTTGTACTGTCTACACTAGGACACCAGCCCCGCCCCTACTCAAGCCTTCAACAGGCTGTTATCATCCATGGGATTAAGCTCAGGGCCCTCTGTAGAATGGTTACTATTCCATGTTCTCTGAGCTGATGGTCAGCACGGACATCTGATCGGGCATCCATTCCAATTGGTCAGTCTCTGTACCTTTTTACATACCATTGTAAATAAAATTATTTTATATACCATGGTATCAATTTTCTGTTGCTACAGCAAAAAATTATCACAAGCTTAGTGGCTTGAAATAATAGGAAGTTATTATCTTATAGTTCTCTAGAAGAGAAATCCAACAAAGACCTGCCTGGGCTAAAACTAAGTTTTGGCAGAGCTACACTATGCTTTAGAGGTTGTGAGGAAGAATCCATTTCCTTGTGTTTTTGATTTTCTAAAAGTCATCGACATTCCTTGGCTTCTGATCCCATGCCTCCATCTTCAAAGCCAGCAACAAAGGATTGAGTCCTTGCCACATCGCTCCACAATTCAAACTTCTTGTCTGCCTCTTTCTTCTACCTATAAGTGCCTCTGTGAATGCAACAGGTCCACCCAGGTGATCCAGATCATCAACTGGCTAGCAAACTTAATTCCCTCTGCAACGTGAAGTTCCCTTTCCTCTATATCCTCACATATTCACAAACTGTAGAGGTTGGAACGTGGACACCTTAGGAAGCCATTATTCTGCCTGCCACCATCATTCATGTAACTATTCTTACATATATTTCACTGTTCACCCAAACATGCCCTTTGCTGAAACCAAGCAGAGCTCCTCCTTGACTCTCAAAGTAAATATGTTTTCCCGTTTCTGTGCTTTTCCCTATTTCTTTCTTTCTTTCTTTTTTTTTTTTTGGCTAAACCCACATCTTATGTCTGCTAACTGTACAGTAGAAGCAAGAATGGGGGGAAGCCAAAGAAATGAAAAGGGAGATGTCCATTTATGTCATTTTGACATCAATGACCTTTGAAGAGACCAGAGTTAGAGAAGACAGCTTCAGGATGATTATTTATGTGGCCGACACTGTGCTAGAGGCCAGTGAGGAGCAGAGGGAAGAGCATCTATTACAGATGATTTCGGTACAATGTGAGAAGTCCTGCACTGGAACTTCCTATATGACTGTGCAGGAAGAGCTCAGAGGGATCCATGACCTGGGGGATGAGAGGAAAGGGGGGACTGGGAAAATTTCCCCAAAAGGAAATAGGTCTTAAAGAAAAGGTAGAAAATGGTCATGGTTAAGAAGGCACCCTAAGGAAATGCTTCCAAATGAGGGAGACCTGTAAGCAGTGAGGTGTGACGGGAGTATATAAATCGTGATGGGAATTTGGGGATGAAAATGGTAGAAAGTGAGACTGAAACCATAAGTCAGAACCAGTTTTTAAAGGGGTTTAATGCCATATTAAGGCATCTGCTTCTTAAACTTTAAGCAGTAAAGAAACTCTGTGTATGACAAGATCATATTTGCTTGGTGGGGATGGGGGTAGTGTGAAGGTTGGCCTGGAGCTGGGGAGGACTCCTTGTGTTCTCAGCTAGGGAGCTGGGCAAATGAGGTGCCATGTAACTCAAGATTGAATTCCTAAGAGGAGGAACAGATTTAAGAGGAAGTAAAATGAGTTTTGTTTGAGGACCTCTTCATGCCAATATCCAACAAACACTTGAAAAGAGAGAGCCACACAGGGAACGAGAAATTGCAATGGTTGAGAAGGTTAGATGTAGGTTAGCGGATGAAATACCAGAGGAAAGGATGTAAATGAGAAGAGGGATAAGAACAGAAACTCTGGAGGCACCAACATTTTAAGAGATAAGAGGAGAATGATAAGCCAGGTAAGAAGGTTCAGAAAGAATTAAAGGATTAAGATAAATACAAACAATTGTAATAAAGCAAGAGGAGAGGAAGTGTCAAGAATACAAATTGCTGCATACCCTTCAACCCAGAGGAAAACTCAATATTTTCCATAGGATTTGGCTTTTAGGAAATCACTGGTGATCCTACTGGTTAAAGTTGGTGTTGCATGGCAGAGCGGAAGTCAGGGAATTGAGCGTGAAGGTCAGTTGAAGAATTAGCAATGACATTCTACTGAGAATGAAGGAGAGAGATAGGCAGTGGTGGATGGATAGAAAGGAATGGAGAAGAGGGGTTGGAGTGAGGATGAAGAGGGAGAGTCTGTGTTCTAGAGGGAAGGGACAAATACAGGCCCACGTGGAATTTTAATCTGGAAAGAGGTGTTGCAACTCTTTTCCTGAGACAGAGCTACTACGTTTAACTTTCCCAATGTTCCTTTTCTTTAACTTTGCTGGCCTTTTAAAATTCAGCCTTAATACGGAGACCATGACTGAGATCATGTAGGCAGAGCTGTAATAACGTTCTGTCCCTCTCTTCTTTTCTTTCCTCTCTGGGCTGGGCCACTCTTCCTCTCCACTTTCCCTTTGCTTATGAAGGAGAAAAAATGCCACAGGACTGAGTTGTTGAGATTGACTTGTCAAGTAGCTGTAGCACATAGATTGTAAGAAAAGCTATAAGAAACAGCTGGCTGAACAGCCATCTTATGACAGTGGACTTCCTATTGAAAACATCCTCACTGTGGGCGTCACGGAGTTAGGCTGTGCAGATATTCTCGTCCTTTCTTCCACCATCCTTCTCTTTCGGGTCAGAAGTGGACAAAGTGTGGGCGGGTCATGAAGCTCTAGCCAGAAAGGGCTAATGCGAGTAGCAGACCAGCCTCTGATGAACTAAACAAGGAATATAATTCTAATGGTGTCTCCATTTCCCTCGCTCCAACCCCAGGTGGTTGGTCACAATGGCAGGATAGCGGAAGCCACAGAGAAACCGGAGAATATAGACATGTAGGGGCAATAGCAAGTCACCCGAGCCAGGAATCCCCAAAACCAGGTTTCCCAAAGGACACTTAGTCTAGTGAGTGAGATGCTCCATGAAAAGAGTGTTCTTTGGTCTGATAAAGTTAGGGAACAC
>PVJD01006282.1:64080-100880 GCA_004026545.1 Mormoops blainvillei
GCCCGAGGCACTGACATTGAAAGGTAGGAGGAGGAAGATAAGCCCGGCAAGAAGGCTCAGAAGGAATTAAAGGGTTAAGAGAAATACAGAAAAACAACTTTTGGAACCACATCCAGCAGGGCAGCTATAGAACAACATCTGACCATGCGAACGGTCATTAGTCCAAAAAGAACTTCGAATTGATTTTGAAATTGGTTGCCCATCATAGTTCAAGTCTTTACTATCCAAGCAACCCCAAATCAAGCGAGTAAATGGGCTTGTCCTTTACGGGTTTGACTGGATAAAATTCCTATTGCATTGAAAGAAGATATATTTTTAAATCTATTTTTGGGAGGTCGTCATAATTAGGTATTCCATTTGACTTGGTGTTCAAATTCATAAATTGCCATCTTTTTCTGTTGGACTCCATCCTAAATATATTCCATAGTATGTTTTTCATAATTAATATGCAAATAGTTATATAGTTTATAATTAATTTCAACGGGCACAGTGAAAAAACTTGAAAACCTCAGCATGGAGGCATCTTTTTTGGTAGAAGTTCAATGAAATCCCCAAATGTCTTTGTTTTTACAATCCATAATTTGCAGATTATTAATACAATAAATCCTTGTTGTCTGTGAGAGTTGGCATCATACCCACGAACTCCTGTGCAGAAAGCCCACAAACTAAAAATCCAAATGGAAAGAAAAAAAAAACCCAACCATGTGGTTTCTTTGTATGCTCATTACCTGCTTCTGAAACCATAATATCTCGGCCTTTTATAGATCTTATAACGGGCTCTGCAGGAAGCAGCTGCAGTCATTAGCCATAGGACAGACTAAACAGACATTCTGCATGGAAGGAGTCCTGGATCAGTGTGCTCTCTTGGACCCCCAGTCTCAGGCACAGGAAAAGAGCACCATCCTTGACACCTTTTGTACAATACATGTATTGAAAAAAAAAAAACCCAAAGCCAGAAAGTAACATTTATAACTTAAAGGCATTTGAGGCGTCAGAGTCCCAACCACCTTTCTGACTTCTTCAGTGTGACGTTTGGTTTGGTTGGGGGGCTTGCCTGAGGTCACATGTCTGGTGAGAGATACAGCTATGATTCAAAACCGACTCTGGTTTCTGTATCTACGTCCTTTCATCCTGCTACCCTTCCCCGTAGCTCTTTCAGGGACCCTGGGAGAGGACCAGCAGTGGAACTTGCCGGCACCTATGGACCTATTTCGTGTCCCCTAAGTTTCTTCAAATCTAGGACGTGGAACTGTAACCCGGTGACTCTAACCCGCCGTCCCTCCCATCACACCCTTTTGAGAAAAACACTTATATGGAGATACTCATTCCCATACCCCAAATTTAAATTCTATACAGCGATGTCCTCATGTTGAAATCGCCCAACTCATCAAAAATTCAGCTAGACTAGTTGGGATTAAAGCACTGACAGAACCAAACTCTGTGACAGAAGTCACAGTCGCTTCAGGAGCTAGGGTTCACCTTTCCGAGAGCTCCTTGGTGCCAAACCTGAACCAATATCCCAGTGTCGCTGGAGGGAATGATGGCGCCCTGCATTTCGGAGAAGATTTAAAACCCAGATCCTAACTGCTTACCATCATTAAAAATCTCCAGGCAGTTTTCATAAGAGCAAGGGGGTGGTTGCCTGAGGTTTTGGCTGACAGTCAACCCCACTAATTACATTCTGTCTACTGTGTCCTCCTGCAGTTTCAATTGGATGTGTTTGGTTTTTTTTTTAAACTTCCTGTCCTGATCTGAATGTAGGGTTGCTATGTGTTCTTAAGCAGATGCTACTCTTCTTCCTGGCTTTTCAGATTTGGTTTTTGTCACAGGAAGTTTTTGAGACTTTAAATGAACGAAGTCTTCTAAATGAGCCTAAGATCCTGGTACCCAATGCAATGTTCAATGCAATGTTTGCAGGTAACAGGTTATTTATATTGTTATTTTCTCTCACCAAACATTGACATGGGCAGACGTTCTTAACCTCAAGGTAACAATGTCCTATTTACAGAGTCAGTGTTACAGCAATGTCCCTATCTGTCCCCTGTCCCCTCTCCTTTCTGATTACAAATTCTCCTGTGTACTCTTCCTACTGGTGAATTTCACGGACAACTCATATTTTGTGGCATGGTTACAATGAGAAAAACTGAAGTTAGTTTTATCTATCATCTATCTATTTTGTCATTATCAAATAGATAGGAAGGGGAAGAAATTGCTCAGGTCCTGAACTTTTCTGGTAGAGCCCCTCTGTGCACTCCATCAGTGGAATAAGAAATGGTTCTTTGGCGGGAGGTCAGAAACAGGAGTCATGACTTTTGTTCCTTTTCTCCCATGCGCCTTGGCTTCCCGCTCCATGGCCTGGACAAGTGCTCTCAGCTCTCCCCGGCCCACGCTCTCCAGCACTAGAGTGGAGAGGCGCCAGTGGGGGCTCTCTGAGGACTCAGAACCGATAATTACACCTACTTTCCTCCGTGTTTTAGAGATTAAGAGAGTATGAGCTTCCACGTAGACATTCAAAAAACTTTAATGACAGATATTAACTAGACTTCCTGTGGTGATCATTTCATAATATGTTTAAATATTGAATCATTGTGTTATACACTTGAAGAAAACTTTAATGATGGATTTTTCCACTTTAGTAAAAAAATTCTAAAAATCTCTCAGATATAGGAGTTAATCCGATTTAAAACAATACTGACTAACATTTTGAAAGGCTTCCTATACACCAGACTCAGACCTAGGCCCATTATTTCGATTAACATATCTGATCCTCACTTCTACTCTCATTAGGCCCACTTCAGAGGCGAAGAAACAGACACCCAAGGGTAATCTGCCAGAACTAGGAAGCGAAACAGCAGAGGGCACAGGCGGGGAGTCCAGTTCCGAGCTCACCCTCTCCCGCACTCCGCATTGCTGCCGCCCTCCGAGAGACGCACATCACAGACTTCAAACATTCATGAATTTCCACAGGACCAGAAAATGCGGCCCCTTTCCATCCTTACCCTCAAATGAGGACTTAAAAGAGCGAAAAGTAAGACTGTTTTCTGGGAGTTAAACTATAAACCTATACATGAAGAATCAAAGCAAAGATATCCAAGGCCCTTTTTAACAATAGAATACTTTCTAATTTTTCTAATTTGCTCTCCTCTGCAAGGATCTGATTTTTAAAAATAGTTTCTTTACTTCTCGGCATGGCTTTCCTTGGTCAAGATGAATCTCCTGTGCTTCACAGCTTACCCACATCCTCTCTGTTTCCCCAGGGAAGATTCCAGAAGAAAATAAACCATCTGAAGGATAATATATCTAAAAAAAAAAAAGTGCGTCAGTCAGAAGGGATTTGATTGGTCATGGAAACACAAGTTGATGGAGCCCAAACCAAAAAGAAGAGTCTTCTGGGCAAAACTCTACTTGACTATTATGGTGGCATTGTGTCGCTGTGGGGAGAGTGATGTCTTGGGTATCCTGGCTTGAGAAGCCTGACTATAGACTATATAGCTGCCTCCCTTCCTCCAAGCCTCCAAGCCTTATGCTGACTACGTGGCTGATCATGGCAGTGCCTACAGGGGGATGGGGGCCATCCTGCCCCCCCGGCCCACCTTCCTGCTGCACTTCTCATGGCAAACCAGTAGCTGCATTCTAAATGAGCATCGTCTCAGGGGCCGTGCTCATGTGAGTCTGTTCTTGGAACCACCCCTCATCAGTGTAATTACAAAGCTCATTTCCTGAGCCTAACGCCAAGTTCATACCCCACCCCACAGCAAGTCCATGATCTAAATGCCTCTTCTTGGGGCCTCTCAGAAGTGCTTCTGGTCTCCCCTCACGATGTGTGTCTATGCTTGGACCCCACACATATATTTCCCTAAACTCCCTCATCCGTGGATGAAGTTTTCTATGACTCCAGTAGGAAGTCACACAGATGTGTTTCTCAGTCCCTGCCTGACGCTTGCGGTACCATAAGCTGCAGTTTTCAGTGAGGAATGAACATTGCAGTGCGTATTTGTTCGCAAGGGTGCGTAGTGGTGTTTATATTCACACATGTGCCCCATTTGCAAGATAAAAAGAAGTATGAGAGAGGACATAGCAGCAAAACTAGAAGTGGAAAATTTGTATTTATCAGAATGTGATAAATGTCAGGATAATAAGCCTCCCGAGGGAACAAACAGTCCCCTGGAGCATCCCTGCCTGCCAGGCGGGGTGTGAGGCACAGAGCAGAACCCCCCATGCCTCCTCTTTGGCTGAACTTCTCTAGTGATTTAAAATTCAGACGTCGTGACACCAGTGACAAAGGGATCTTGAGAAAGACATCCTCAGTGCATCTGAGATATTTCCAGTTCATTGTAAAGAAGGAAATGAATAGATGGCAATTAAAACCAAACTTTAAATATCCCAGCTATTGTATGAAGTATGCTCAGAATTGTGATCAGAGAAAAGGCAAAAAAAACCAAAACCAAAAAAAAACACCAAACAAACAAAACCAAAAACCCAGTTTGGGTTGTTTTCTGTATTGTATGAGAAGGATATGTTTTGAAGTAATTGACATTTTAAGAGTTAGCAGAAATAATTAGTCCTGATGTCATCTCTATTTAAATCAACCTTAGTACAAATCAGAAATTAATATGTTAACCAACTGGCTCAATTGTGTCCTTTGTGTTAAGGAGTCAGTATTTAAGTGAAGTCTGAGTATCCAACCCTGTGCTGGTACATGGGTGGGATACAAGGGTGATCCCTGACTACAGATTCTTACAGTCTAATAAAATAGATTTACATATAAGAAACAGCTAGAAAATGCAACCACCGTATCCAGTACATTACATCAGTGATTCTCAATTAGGGGCAAGCTCTCCTCCCAGGCGACATTTAACAATATCTGGAGATATTTTTTGGTTGCTTTGGCTGAGGGTGTGCTACTGACTTCTAGTGGGTAGAGACCAGGGATGATGCTAAACATTCTATAATGCACAGGACAGCTGCCCTAGATGATAATGTAGAGGTCACTTACATATACTCTGCGACATTCCCAGGGTGGGAGACCTGAGATAGCCCTTCAGTCCTGAGAAGACTGAAATTGTCAGAGTCCTAGCGTGGGCCAGGAATTCTCAGCTGCTACCTAACTCAGGGTGCTCAGCTGTTAGCTGAACCCCCTCTTCCTGCTGTGTGGTATCAGGCACAGGTGAAGTTTAACTAACATTTAATTAAGCACTTACTATGCGCCAGGACCTTACAAGCACGTTACAGGTTTTAAATCATTCAGTCCTTGGAACAATGTTGTGACGTAGGTCCCACTGTCATCCCCATTTTAAACATGAGAAAACTGAGGCACAAGAGGCTGAGTAATTTTGTCCTTTACTGCACAACTGGTAGGTGGTGGAGCTGGACTTGAAACCCAGGTGGTTTAACTTCAACTGCTATGCTACACAGCCTCTCTGTCTCGTCTATGAGGCACTAGTGATCAGATTCACTTCAGATTTCTTTCACAGTAAAATGTGTGCTCACAGAAACTACCCCATAGGTACCCAGGTAGGCAGCAGGTGCACCTAGAAAATGCCCAGTGAAGACTTATATCCCCAGGGTACCTCCCTGACAATTCCAAAGGAAACATGTGGGGGGGCAGGGAATCCTTCCCCTTTATTTTTTAGGAAAATCCTTAATAAGAAAAACAGGACTATTACATTTAAAATCATAGACCTTGATACAGTTAATAGAGTGAATTTCAAGTTGTTAAAATAAATTATGTACCACCTCACAATGGAATTGTTTTAAAATAGTTACATTAAAGTGTATGGATATGGAATAATATTCATGTTATACTGTTGATTGAAACCAAAAAACAAAAACAAAAACAAAACAAAAACATTGTAAACCAGTGAATATAACATAATTTTATTTTTATTAGAGTAAAACTGTGCTGTTACATGTGTAGAAATAAGTCCAGAAGAATCAATACCAGCCCATTAACAGTGATGGTAGAATTTAAACCTTAGAGTATAGAATTAAAAGAAGTTTAAAAAATAGAAAGGAAAAAGCTTCTGGCCTAGACCCCCAAGGAAAGTTTGCTTAGATACTATCATCCAGGGACAAAGGTCATGTCCTTGGAGATCCTGCTCAAGGCCAATTAAAAGCAGAGCTGGGGGCACAGAAAAATGTGTCTCCGTGGAGGTCAACTTTCTCTTCTAGGCCTGATTTTGCCATTGAAGGTGCCCCCTCCACCAACATCAGTGCCTCACATCAAATTGCATCAAAGAAAGTTCATCAGCTCCATCCCTGTTCCACCCTCTCAAAGGGACTGGAATCACCCTTGTTTGCCTGGTGGTGTATTTAAGTTAAGGGAGATCCCTGTCCCAGGAATATTTTCAGGTTTAAACATTGTCTTTCATTTCAGCATGAGAGAATTTCAAACCAGCAAGCAGATAAAAGAAATACTTCAAAAGACCTTCCAACCTCTAATAATATCCAATCTCTTTTACTCAGATAGAGTCAATTAAAAAAAAATACACATTTATTTTCTTTGAGCACCTAACACTAAAAAGTGTTCAGGGCACTATAGGGAATATGGAGGTATATAATACTCTGGTTTCTGCTGACAAGCAATTTACAAAAGCAGTCAGAGAATAAAGCAAATGCATGAAAACCTACTCTAAGTGCTACAATAGAGGTGAGGGGTCCTCGGAGAGGTCAGATAAGGAGAATTTACACCTGCTTCATGAAAAACTAGGCTTTTGAAGTGGACTCTGAGGAAAGGTAGAATTTTAACTGGTGAATGGTGAAAATGAGCAGGTGACTGGCAAATTAAACTGGGTGGGGTACGGGGAGGTCCATGGCAGGAATAACGCCTTTGAAGCAGGACAGCATGGAAAAGTCTAGAGAGCAGGACGACTGGGGCGCAGGGGATTGTATGAGAGTCACAGCAAATCAGTTTGAGAAGGGCCAGAAGGATGGCTGCTTACCAGGGATCTGAGAAATACCTACCTGAAATGTTCCTGGGCACATATATAGGACATGCCCCTCTACAGAAAGAAGAAAGAAAATAGGGAAAGAAGGAGGGAGGGAAAGAGGGAGGGAGGAAGGGGCAGAGAGAGAGTGGAAAGAGAGGAAGGAAGGAAGGAAGGAAGGAAGGAAGGAAGGAAGGAAGGAAGGAAGGAAGGAAGGAAGGAAGGACCAGAGAAGGAAGGGAGAGGAGAGGGAATAGGAAAGAGCAAAGAGGAAGGAAATTTCTAGGTGCTGAAATGCAGAGGGAATTAAAAAGTAGCATTTGCAGGGAATGACTAGTAGAAGTGTTGAACACAATAACCTTAAAGTTTGAAACAAGTTAAAGAATTAAAATAAAATGCAGACATAAACAGGTAATACTTCTGGGTTACCAAGCAGAAGTAAGTTCAAAACCTCTCCAGAAAGTATACCATCTAACCAGGTCACAGGTAAACCCCTGCAGAAAGAAACCTTACAATTCAAAATTGTAACAATAAAGAAACAATTCTCTATGAGGGTGTATCAAAAAATACAAGAAACAGTAAGATTAGAGAACATCAAATAACACATATTTTATAGAGAACATAAGGTAAATATGTTTAAATAATCAAAGACAAAAAAAGAAAGAAACTCATACCCCCCCAAAAATATTAAGATACTACAGGGGAAAAAGTAAATGTGAATAAAGAACCAAATGGAGGCTCTAAAAATAAAAATTTAAATCACTGAAATTAGAAACCAAGTGACCAAACAGATTAGATACTGAAAGAAAATTAGTGAACTAAAAACTTGAGCAGGTACAAATTTCTGGAATGTAATAAGAGAGAGATAAAGCAATGGAAAGCATGATAGATAGGTTACAAGGCTTGGAGGAAAGCCATTATCTACGCTGAGATCCAGGAAGGGAGAATGGCATAATTGGAGGAGGTGTATTAATGGATTCTGAGGACATGTCTGAGAGTTCTCCCATATGAACGGTGATACAAACCTCAGATTTAAGGTGCACATGGGTGACATGTCCTATATATACCTCTCTCCTGATATGGACCAGAATGAAGCATGCAAGTCCGAGCATAGGGTAAGGAAAAGTCCCAAACAGGAAGTGGTGGCTTCTGCGGACAGACTGGCTCCCGCCTTGCAGGATTGCCACTTTGTGGGCCTCGATGCAGGGCCTTCTCTCCTCCACCCTCTGGAACTTGGGTTTGGGTCAGGGCTCAGCCACCATACCTGGTCTTTGGAGATGTGCTGATTCGAGCCTCTTCCCATTCTAACCAAGGTGCCAAAAAATCCCATGTCTGCAATTTCAACCGAGACAACAGGAGAATTTTACAAATAGAAAAAAGAGTTAAAAACACACACATGCTCTCTCCATCACTGCCAAATCACACAATGCGCATTTTTGTTTTTAATTTAATGAAAGATAGTTTTAATTGATTTATCTAGCACAGGTCCTAGGTACCTCATCTTCGACTTCTTTTATTCTCTTTGCCACTTCTAAAGTAGGTTCTAAATATCCCTGTATGACAAATTATGAGAAGAACCCTCATTTGAAGGTCAGGAGGCCCAAGTTATGGTGTTAGCTCCATCAGTGTCGAGCTGCCTGGGCCTGGGAAATCTGACTCCATAACAATACTGACCAGTTTTGAGGGCTTGTCGTGACACACCCTGTGCTGGGTGTCTTGCACACATGCCCTGACTCGGTTCTTGCAGCGGCACTGCGAGGCAGGGTCTGTTAGTAACTCCACTTACAGTTGAGGTCCTCGAGGTCACCTGCCTGCAGTCACATGATTAGAAGGAGGAAGAGGTCCTTGTGGCTGCAAAATCCAGAACATCAATAGCTACAACCTCCAGCCTCATTGGTCTTTCGTTTTCTCCTATATTGCATGAGGCTTCTTTATCGCTCTAACGTGCTGTGACGTGTTTGTGTGCCTGAGTCTCTGTGTGTAAAATTCCGTTGAAGAAAAGAAAGAATTTGCATTGACTTCTAGGGAAAAGAAATCAAAGTCACTGTCCTCTTACTTGGAGATAATGGCCGACCACTTATAACCAAACACGGTTTTCACAATTAAAAAAAATAACAACTGTATTTTCATAGGTTTTATCATCTTACTTCAATAAATTATCAAAACATTGGTACCTGTAAAGAACACTCAATCAGTTTAGTAAGTAACCTTTATCAATTTAATTAGTTTGAAATCTTGCATTAGAAAACTAAGTTTTTAGCCCATAAAGAGCTTCCAACTCAGGGATTGGGCCTTTTTGGAAGGGACACAGCAATTTGCAATCCAAATCCTGTATAAGGTTGTTTAATCATCTACCAACTCCAGGAAAACACCCTCGTTGTCTTCTTACTTACTTATTTATTTTTTTAAATTTCTTTCTCCCTCTCATCCATCCAGGAGGGGTGTCCAACCCATGGCCTGTGGGCCGCATGCAGCTCAGGACAGCTATGAATGCGGCCCACCACGAAACTGTACATTTACTTAAAACCTTTTTCTTGTTCATCAGTGTTTGTTAGTGCTTGTGTATTTAATGTGTGGTCCAAGACAACTCTTCTTCCAGTGTGGCCCAGAGAGGCCAAAGGTTGGACCCCCCCCGGAACCCTACCTATGTGATTGTTTCATGTGAGGCTCCTTGTTCTTCTCCTCACGAGCCCTTCTGCCAGGTGAGTAGCTCAGTCTATCGGGCAGGTGAGCTTCTTCTTCCAAATTCTTTAGCCCCGTTGCAGTGGTTCCCTCCCACTACCTTTACCTCCTGCTTTGTTAGTTAAGAGTCATATGAAAGTAGTGTCCAAGTCCCAGTACTTGTCACTGCTTTAAACCTGCTCTCTTTGCTCATAGCACGTATCACATATAAATGGTATCTACATGTGTGTGCATGCATGATCGATATAGATGTATGATCCACATGGATGCATGTGCATTGCCTCAGTTTCCTTTTGCAGAGTAAGAAACAGAAATCTATTGGAAGTAATTCAAGGTTGGAGAGGTTGGTTGAGATGGTACAGGGAGGTCACGAAGAACCTCAGTGTGGGGAGCACAGCCAGCCCTCAGCAGGCGGCACCAGGACCCACAAAACCATCAGCAGGAAAGCAGCTACTGTCTTTTTTCTCGGTGGGGTCATGTGATCGACCATCTGCTCCATTCTCTTGCTTTTCTCAGCAGACGGCCTCTCTCTGCACCAAGTTTTCATGGGCCAGGGAACACCATGACCTCCGGTCTCTTGTCTCTTAGTTTAAATTCTTAAGAGGGTGGATCTGAATGGCCCCGGTCATGGGTCAGGTGTCCGGCCCTGGTCCCATCCCCTGCGGCCCGAGAGGAATAACATCTCATGACAAAACAAGGCCGGAGGGGCCCAGATCTTCAGCTGGGGCAGGAGTTGGCAGGGGGGCAGTTCTAAGGAAAGGAATGTACATTCTATTATCTTGTAAAACCATATTGGTTATGTACATTCTATTATCTTTTAAAACTATATTGGTTATATACAGCACATGTATGTGTGTGTTTAATGAGCAAGGGAGCAAGTTAATACTTTGAAGATTTGCTTATACACTTCACACTTGAAGAAAAATGAAAAATGAGTTTTTTCCCAGTGGAAAAATAAAAGCCAGAAAAAGTTGTTGGAGGCTTGTAAGGACAGAGAGATGAAAATAGATGGGGTATAAAATTCAATAGAAAAGCACTCTTTTTGAAAATGTTATTTAAGAAAGAATATTCTGACATCTACATGCAGGGTGGGCAGAGTCTGGAAACAACGGTGGGCAGGGAGCCCGTTTGGATTTTGGGTTTTATAATCTTCTGCTCATAATATCGAACCAGACCGCAAAGGTTTCCAGAGTGTGGGCTCAGTGTCCCTCGCTCAGCAGATAGCATTTTGTTGAAGATATTTCAAGATTAAAAGCAAAAGTCGGTAGTCTACTGTGTAATATTTACCGATTTGAGCAGCTCTGCTATACAGGCATCTCTCACATAAATTTAACTCTTATTATTGTGTTGCCCTTTTCCAGGAAAGGGTAAAGTAGATTTGTAGGAGCACTTAACACATGCAAATCCCCCACCTCTTTAAACCAAAGCGCATTGTATTGAAGAGCTACATAAATTTTATACATATTCTGTCCTTTGGAGATGGTAGCGCTCTTCTTCCTTGCAACACATTTAAAGTGATGCTGCTCTGTAAGCCGGTTCCATGAACCCTGGGCGAGGATGCCTCACAAAAGACACTGCTTCTGCCAAGTGCGTAATTGCACCGCGGATGTAACTGTGCGAGGTTCCGGATTTGGGTGCTGTAAGGACTCTGTCAACAAATAGTTATTTCATTGGCCTCCACAGCCTTCTTTGAGCTTTATTTACTCATTTACAAGTGCTTTACCCACTTTGCTTGAGACTGGTTTTTGAAAATGATTTAAAGCATGACTTCCTTCAAATGGCCAATAGTCCATAAAACAGCTTACGACCTGCAAGAGAACGCTCAAATCGATAGCGGTGGAATCACGAGCGCTGTATTTTTCCACTGATAAGGTGCAACCCAGGCGGAGCTAGCCTGATTTTGGTCTGTCTCCTCACCAGCATATTTTCCCCAACTCAGTTCCAAAAGAAGCAAAGGTAATTTATTTTGAAGTCGGCCCACGCCAAAAGATTTTTACTTTTTTGATCAGCTTGAATTATTAAAAATGTAATTTGTCCAAGAGGTTAGTGACAATTATTTTATAGTACATATGTGTATTTGAGTAAAACATATAATGTCACCATAAATTCTACTGGGAAAGGAACAAGTTAGAGATTTAGTAGTCTTAGCTAATCAGGGTTAGATAGTAACTTTATGAGAAAAGTCGATTTTGGTTTGGCAAAGTCAGGTTTGGAATTCAATTATTTCTGGACTCAATGATTTCAACATGTGCTTTATGATATCGATGTCTCCTAAAAGGCTAGATTAATATGAGATCATAAGCTTTGAAATATACTTCCTAAAAAAAAATTTCAGAACAGAAATCTGGTGAGTGTACAGTATTCCATCATACAGCCATGCTATAATTTATGACGATGATTTATTTATCTAATCCTTAATTGTTATACAATTTAAATTTCTAATCTTTCCCCATTATAAATAATTCTATAGTGAACATCCTTGGAGATAAATAACATCCTTTAAATTTGTCTCCCTGGCTCTAGTCTCCCTCTGCTTCAATTAATCTCATCTACCCAATTTAGGTAGATTATTCTTCTGGAAACAACATGTTGTTGAAAAACAAGGTAATCAGGTACTCTGAATCCACTCAGGGCCTCCACAATGTAGTTTTTATCTCCTGTCTCTTCCTGATTCCCCAGGGATCTCCCAAGGCTCTGCTACTTGAAGTTGGGCTACAGCAACGAGGTGATCTCCGAGCGAGCAGCCAAGCCATACTGCCTTACAGAGGGAACTGGGGCAAGAAAGTCCACTACAACCCTTCTTTGGAAATTTCGGAACTAAAACCAAGAAAGAGAAATTGCTCCTTCTCCGAATGAGTGAGGTAGTGATATGTAAACCTTGGAAGTTTATGCTGCACGGTGAGCCCTGGAAACGGAGAAAGCTTGTCTGCAAAGGGAGAAGAGTGAGCAGAAGAGAGAGGAAGAGGAGGAGGAAGCAGGGGAGAGACCGAGAGAGACAGAGGCAGACTGATAGACATTCTAACAGAGATGAGAAAAAAGAAAGGAAAAGGGAAATAAAAGCATTTCTTCCCTGGTGGAGGAAGGTTAGCCCAGGCTAACGGAGGGGAGGCGGGAGAGGAGAGTCAAACCTTGTGGTGTGGTTGAACTAGATAACTAAGTAGCATGGTTGAACTAGATAACTAGCTCTGCTCATCGCTCTGCACATCCACATCCAGCTCAGAGTTGGATTGAGGTGTGGACCACCCAAGCGGGTACCTAATACACTACTCTATAAATGTATTAAAGTGTTCTTAGCAATATTTTACCTGCGCTAACTGGACTATCCCCAGGAGCACTATTTCAACAACATAGAAATACAAGAGATGGAGCAAATTGTATTTCTAAAACTCTTCTCAGGGAGCCTCCTACCTGTGGTGGGAAGGCTTTCTTTGACAAGAGGTGTGGAGTAGCAGAAGACACACCCTTCTCCCAGGCGATGTGCTTAAGGCGCAACAGATGGACTTAACGTAACCTTCAGACAAGACTGAATTACCTTGAAATCTGGGCGATCGTTGTGCTGAGTGAGATGAATGTGTTTGGAGCCAAAGCTGAATTTATTTGAGAATGAAGAACTCTGAGTGCTGCCACTCACCTCCTTATTCTCTGCCCTTCCCTTTATGTAACTTCTTACTCTTTTTCTTTTCCGAACAAATTCAGTGAACACCAGTTTGAAGGAGTGGCAAATTAAAAGCCTGTCCGGAGCGCCCCTGTTTCAGCAGAGTGAGGGCACCCACGTGTCTCACCCTGTGCGATCATTCCCTTCTCTGCACTTTTTCTTAGGTTTCTATTCCCCTCTTCTCTACATACGCTATTTCTTTTTTTTCAAGAACTGGCTAAAATTCTAGTGTAGCCCAAAGTGGTTCCGTTATACCACCCTTAAATCTTATACATAAGATTTATACATAAGAGGGTTAATAGAGCTATAGACGCAACAAATCTGTCTGCTAGATGTGGTCCCCACAAACGCTGGTTGACACAGGGCATCCCTGCTTTGAGCTGGCAGCGGAAGGTACCTCCATTTCCTGTGTGGGAATGCCGCAGAACCTCTGTTCCATGTGGTGCCTCACTTCCTCTGAAAGACGCAGGCCAGAAAGTTAAAACGAGAATTCCTCCATTATCATATGCAGGTGCTATTCTTCTCATTATTTAAGTCCACTTCTGAATGGCCCTTGAGTTTTGACTGGAATCTGTTCTACATTTTCGCAAATGCAGAGAAGGAAAAAGACATAGAATCTCAAAACCGGCAGCAGGTGGAGGCCAGTTGAATGGCAGGCGTCCCTCCTGACTCAAGGCTGTGACAGAGCTGCCAACTTCGCAACATTTTCGCGAAGGCAATGAAAAGAAGAAAATGTATTTGGCAGTTTTAATCAGATAATTACTTTAAAAAATAAAGAAGGTATGCTGAGTATAATGCCCAGGTTTTTTCCATCTGTTTAAACTTAAGTAGAAGCGCGTCACTCCTGAACTGACCACGTTACGTGATGAATATGCTCTTGAAATGAATGCTTTCAGATGGTTTCTTTGTATGAAACGTGCACAAAGATGTGTACTGTGGTGGTGGAGCCGGCCGTGTAGGACATCTGGCCACAACATGTGCCTCATTAAGTTACACCTGTAAGTGTGGGGTCATTTTTTATACCAGTGATATTAATAATAAAGGGTTCATTGAATAGGATTATTAATGGTGCCAGGTGGAGGATGTGGTATTACTTACAGCCTGGTAGGGGCTTGGTTAATGTCTCCTCCCGCCAACGTTTCTGGTTTCATGTTTATAGACAGAATGCTCCAGATGATGGCTGGCAATGTAGCCATTGAGAAAATGAATTCCCCCTCTTTCCCATCAGCAAGAAAATTTACAACAGTTGGTGGAGAATTTGAATGAATCTATTTTCTAATTTTGAACTCATAATCTCACTGAAGAGCAAGTAAGGTATTTACTAATTAATTCAAGATATTAAAAAGTCAGCTCAAAGTTTTACTCTCTAAGTTGACGCAAATGGAAACATTTTACTGCAGCCATCCCCTGTCGCTTCCCCTCTCCAGAAGCATTCATCTCCACATTTTCCCTTTGTGGTAGCAAACTGAAAAACGGGAAGAAAACTAAAGAAATCCAAAACCTTTCCTTCCTTCTGTTTGCTTTTGCGTTTTACAATTGCGAGACTTGTCACCAAGGAAAATAGATGCTCGAGGTAGGGTACTTTTTAATGTGCATTATTACAGGTGTTAGCAAGTCTGGTAAATTCAGAGTATTGTTTGATTTGGCAACCAGATCCCAAGACTTAGAACACCAACCCATGTTTTAGCTTCAGATTACACGCAACTAGAATAAGATCTTAAATTTAACAAGGCAATTGTTGAATGTTAATTGAATTGTGTTTGAGTAATAAAACTCCATCGATTACTAAGAGCTTGCTTATAAAAGGCGTAATGGAAAAATTGTCTTTCACATATCTTTAGCCATTCATAAATACACATATTCATCAAATTGTGCTCAAACAAAAAACTAATAAACCTACTTAAAAAAATCTGGGTCTCACTTTACAGTTTAAAAGTGATTTTTTACATACATTATATTAACAGCTCCATAAAGTAGGTGGTAGTGTTATTCTTCATTTTGCAGAGAAAACTGAAATTCAGAGAATGATATTCTCAAGATACACAGCTAGCAAGTGGCCTCTTCGCAACTGAAACCCACCCCCATGGAATCTAAACTTTTATGTTTTTTCCACTCCACCATCTGTTTCCCCATTCCCAGCCAATTAACTCCCCTTAAGAAAATCCTAAAATCCAGGAATGACTTCCACTGCTACCTCATTTTAGTATAGAGACATTTGCATAATCTGGATGATCTCATCGAGTTGATAAGTGGAGCGAGACAGACACAAAGAATACATACTGTATGATTCCATTTCAAGTGTGAAGTTCAAGTCAGTCAAAATTAATACAAGGCGGCAGAAGTCAGGAGAGTGGGCACATCTGCGGGGAACCTGCCCGGGGGTAGACATTTTGTGTCTTGGTCTGAGTAGTAATGAGACAGATAGATGCTCTTAAAAGTTTAGCTGAACAATTAAGACTTGTGAGATTTACCGTAACTATATCGTACCACAATTAAAAATTTCAAAAAAATATTTGCACTGCCAGCAAATATTTACTGAATGTTCCTAAGTATGTCTTCCTATCTTCTCTTTTGGGAAAAAGAATTAGACCCTTCAAGCTTTTTTGTGCCTCTACCATCTATTCTAATAGTGCCTAGGTATTTATTCTATCATTTCTCACTAGATTCTGTAACTGTCTGAACACAAGCCTCCCTCTTTCTTGGAGGGCAGCTACCACTTGTTCCTCGTGTGTGTGTGTGTATGTGTATGTGTGAGTGTGTGTGTGTGCGTGCGCACGCGTGTGTGTGTTCCCAGCATCTACCTTGGTACCTGGCATGAAAAACTTACTCAATAGCTCCTTGTCAAAAGGAAGAAGATAAATGAATGAATGAATGAGCCACATGGCTCTTCACTCAGCTGCTTTATAACACACTGGTGTAGGATATGGGTTATGTTAGAATGTCCTGTAAGAGCAGGAAACCATCCCATAGATGGGGCTCTCCGAGAGGCCCTGGGCCACCTCCTTTCAAAGGCTGGTGTAATTAAACCACCATGACCACCACCAGCAATCCAGACGTACAACACAAGCCCTAACGAGGCGCCTCCCTTCCAGCATGGGGTCCGTTGACTCCATTCCAAGCCTTACGGTTTCCGTGGCTTCCCCTGCTCATACCTAGGAGGAGCCCTCGGCTACAGGCCTTTCGGCATTCTTGCCTAGATCCTGGCCTTTTGACCAATCTCCCCCAAATTCTTTGAACTCTGGAAATTTTACTCACACCCTGTACAAAGCAAAACAAACCAGAGTCCCTGGTTTCTGTCACTCCAGCCTCATTTTCTTCAGTCTCACCGCCAGCATTTCTTGTCCGTCCGAGTTCCAAACTCAGCAGGAGCAAACGTCTCTCAGCAGTTCTGAATCACGGCATTCTCCTGGAAGGGCTGCCCTTTCTGCTCTAGAAGTTGTTTGTGTTTTAGGTGTGTAGGTCTCCTTATAGCAGGACTTTCCCTAACTGCGAAGAAAGCAGGTTTTCTGGGTACATTCCTTTCTTTCTCCTTTCTCAAGCTGGTTCCTTTTTTCTTTCTCAAACAGGGTGGGAAATATACCCACCCAATTTTCTTTCCCAGACTGGAGGGCACTGACTATGGAACTGAATTGGTTATTCTGCTATCTGCTCTGTTCCAGGGCCAAGGGTTTTCCACGCCAGTCATTAGGCGTGGATCCATTTTCTAGGTACTGAGACAGCTGAAACGTGTGATTTTTTAAATTAATGGTAATAGATTCTTAAAATAACTCTTAATGGGTTAACAGCCAATGGGTAAGACCTATGTTGATTAATTTTCCCTTACAATGCACACTTGATGAGAGTAAAGCATTGAGTAGCTTATTTTTAGAGCAGTATTAACTCTAAAATGTGTGACACAGTGTTTGAGAAGAGAAGCCCACTGCAACCACTGTGCTCTGCACTCTTCCATTCCTGGCTTCATGTAGCTTGATCTTTAGGGTGGCTGTCAACTGTCCTTAAACACGCCTCCCACCCTGGAGACAGCAGGGGCCTCCCAATGTCTAACCAGGAAACAGAATCCAGCTAGAAGCTGCCCTGTTGTCAAAGTGGCCCTTGTCTGCTGCATGTGAAACCTCCAGTAGCCCAGGTCAGTGGACAGATCTCAAATGCAGCCGCAGTATCTTTATACAGACACCTGCTCCCCCATTCCTCTTTGGCTCCTATGGAAGCAGAAAGGTGATTGGACTTGAGGGTGGTCAGTGTACAAGCCAACCAGGGTGTGTTTGAGAGGACAAAGATGGATGAGAAAAGAATAGGACTGGGTAGGCACCAAGGCAAGCTTTGGAAGGACCCCACCATCGGAGGGGACCTTGCCAATGGAGGGGACCTTATGAGACTCACTGGCTTCTTTCTTTTGGGAAGCACAGAGCAAAAAAAAAAAAGAGGAACAAGGATGCCAAAGAAGAAAATCAAGTTGTGGATAGATTAAAAGAATATTGGGGGCTAATTCAAAGATGATTTGTAGGAACAGAGAATACTTCCTTCTTTTGCTACATGTTCTAAAAGTCAGGGGGTGGAAGAAGAGGGAAGGAACATTTATTACGTGCCAGTTCTGTGCCAAACATTCTGCTCGCACTTTTAACTTGACCTCGTTTAAACTTCATAGGCATCACCATAGGTTTTTTAATCCTTCCATATGAAGAAGCCGAGGTCCGTAGTGGTTAAATTACCTAAGGTCACACATGAGGCAGCCAGGCTGGAGCAGGTGTGCCTGCCTGCAGAGCGCTCCAGCACGTCGCCTCTCAGCAAGTGTGACTGGTGGTATTTCTATATGGTGGTATTCTAGAAATAGGACTAGTAGCATATGCTTCTACATGTTGTTCCTTTGGATTTTCGGGGACTAAGCAAGGGCAACCCAAACATTCATAGCTGCAAATTATTTGTATAGACAAACCAAATACATTTTTGTGAAAATCAAGTAAAATTAGAAATGGCAATGATTTTCTAAACAATGGCTTGAAACGAACCACTGAAGCTTCAGTCGCATTGATAGTATAAATTAAAGCCCCCAAGCCTGGCTGGCTTCTAACAGCTTCATAAAGTCTCGAGATTTACAAATCAAATGGCCAGTTTTCAGAGGGTCAAACTAGACTTATCCCGGCTGCTTAACGCGTAACACATGTCTTGAGATCAGATCTGGTTTGAGGTGGGGGCGAGGAAATGTGTGTGTAATGAAATTGTGTTTTACCCTGGGCTTACCCTGGAGGTGCTTATTGGGTTAGGCTACCTTGACATATTTGGAAGAAATTTAACTATCTTCCTTGACAAGTCCCAACTTCACCTAATATTATCTCCCCTGGGTAGCAACTATCAAATAATGAGAAGGTGAGATTCAAATGGTGTTTGGGCAGAGGAGCGGGGATGGTTGCTGAGTTGGGAAAGAGGGGAGACAAGGAAAGCTGCCACCAACTCCTCCCCAGTGAGTGCAACGCCTCACCAACCGGGAGCACGATGTGAAAAGGAATCCCATAGATTGTTGTGGGGACTGAAACCTGCCAGAGCAGGTCCTGACAGCCTCTTTCCTGGGATGTTTTTCGCCCTCGTTAGATAGGGGAGGCACTTGCAAAGTTAGAGAAAATAGAATCTGCCTTTACATGAGTACGGGGTGGCACAGATAGATGCTACAAGTGAAGTGCTTGTCTTTAACACTCGATACATGTGAGCTAGCATAGTGATGAAGGTGAGGATGACCATGACTGTGATCTTGATCATGACGATACAAGTAGGGTACCTTGCAAAGCTCTCCCAGGTTGTTTCATCACATTGGGTTGCACCATGTGGGATAGATGGCACGCATCCACATCAGAAACCCGGGTCTCCTGACTCCCACCCATCATTTTCTCACTGCTGCTCCCCAGGGATGCTTACTAGGAGGTGGAAAAAGGAGTGGAATGAGAAATCAGAGAACAAGTAGTGATTCTGCCGAGGATACACTGTAGTTCTATTCACTGCATTTCTCAAATAGGGTGAAAAGACCTCTTTGTTGGGGAGAACAGAACCTTGAGAGTAATCCCTCGCCCCTTCCCCCACAGGGAAAATGTAGGGGGGTCTCTGAGATTTATGTCTCTTCTAAGCCTAGAAGCCAAGGCTCGTACTCTATCTTCCTACTAATTTTCGGGAGAAAAATAATACTTTTGTCCCTTCAAAGGGGAAATGCACAAACAACCAACAGAAATCTAAATTCCTGCATTTAGGTCCTAAAATGCATTAATCTCTTTCACTTGATGTGGCTCACTCTCATTCTTCCATTTTAATATCTTAGGCAGGAAAAAAAAAAACCAAATAACCAATAACAGTTTACAGCTTTGACGCAGAGCACTAAAGTTGTTTTTCTATGAATATAGATTATTACATTTTTTTACAAAGCAAGTAAACAGATGCATAAAAATGCATTATTTCAGGAGCATAAGAAAACCTGCAATAAGTATAGTGGTTTTAATTTGTTTTTATGATTACTTGTAATTAATTAGCATCAAAAGTAAATTATCAACATCCGAAATTGTAGCATCAGATGTGAGCAGGGTACTCCATGAGTGATTGACTGGTTCATCTTTATACCAAGGTAGGAAAATGAATGATCTTCGCTTTTACTTTTTTTTTTTTTGAACCATGCTTAAGAGGAAGTGCCAAAAACCAGTGACAACACGGAGGAAGAAATCTCAAAGTGACTGAGAGGAAGACACCATTTGTGGTGTGACAAATGGTGTCAAGGGGCAAAAACGATGTACATTTGCAGTCACATCACTCTAGCAGGGTAGGCCGAGGATGGAAGTCTCCTTTAAAAAAATAAAATAAAATCACAAACGGATCAGCTCTACTAAATTAGAGAAGGTCCGTACACCTCCTCCAAACCATCGCTCTTCAACCATAAAAAGGGAGACATTTTGACAGGTGTTGGTATTTTTTTTAACCCACTCTTGCTGCTTGTCACCATTTTTTCCCCCTTAAGAGTAATGATGGAATTGTTTGCTGCAGTGCTGGTCAATTTAAAACCAACCAAAGGGTTCAAACGAGCTATTCCCTTGGCCTCTTCCATCTCCCTGACCTTTTCTGCAGCGGCTCATGCTGCTGTGAACTGTCCTTGCCGAGGGAGTGCCCACAGAAGAGAAAAACATGGATGTTTAGTAAGAAGACAGGTTTTTATCTGCAAGGAATATGTGCAGAGGTTTAGAAGACTCATCCATATCTATTTTATTAACAAGAACATACTTGAACTGAGAACTCAATCTCTGTGATACAAAGAGCATTCAGCAACGGAAGGGAGGGAGGGGGGAGATAAGATGAAAAACCCACAGTCTTCTTTCTTGCTTAATATTTCTCCTAGGCGTTAGGAATTCTCACAATGGGATTATGGAGTTTCCAACAAAGTTAAATAAAATAAATAGGTTCACTTCTACCAAGTTTCATTCCATACTGGGCCCTCAGAAGACACACTTCTTTTTTTTTTTTTTCTGGTAAGCTGTCTGAAATGAAACTTTATCTCTGTATTTTTCTAAATAACTCACTGGGACAAATAAAAAGTGTTTAATTTTGGCAGGGAGTTGGGGGTAGATTTGCACTTCCATTTACTTCAACACTGATGAATGTATATGAAGCAAAGTGCTTCCCAATGAAGTCATAGTCAAGGACGTGTTGACCTCAGACATATTCGTGACCACCTTGCCCTCTTTCTCCATGGATTCTCCTCTAGGTACCCGCGATGCTACCAGTGAACTTGGCTGGTTACTAAGGAACAACGGCAGAGTCAATGGTCTCTAAAGAGAAAATGTCAAATCAAATCAAGAACATCTTCCTTACACTTACTGCCCTAGAAAAACTTCTACCAAATCACACTGAAACAATAAATAATGGGAAAAGAGCAGGCTACATCAACTGCAGTCTTGCTTAAATGTTTCCACTAAGGGACTGTCAAAGCCTCAAACTGTGGTAGTTACTCCCAACCACCACTGCTAGACGCAGGAATCAGGAAGAAGCAGGGAACCCATAAAATTCCTAGCCAGAGTATTTTCACACTGAGTTTTTCCAGCCTGTGTAACCAACAGTGGACACACATTCTCATCCCTCAAGCTTGCTGACTGACAAATTCGCCTTTGGAAGGTCACACCACCTTCCCCAGCTACAGTGCTCAGGGACACCTATGGGAAGGTTGCTTTTTTTTTTTTTCTTTTCCACTGATGAGAAGAAAGACAGAACCAAGGAGAAAATGCAAGGCCTTGGCTTCTTGAGAAATTGGACCCATGTACCAGGTAGCATTCACTTAAGTAACCAACATAACAGCCCACGTTTTGTTTCCTATTATCATTTCTAATGTGGAATTTGGTTCCTGGTCAGCGCATTATTTTGATATTCCACTATAAAGCTGTTTTTCTGTGGATCCTATGAAACTCTTCAGCTCATTGGTCACTGGGTGACCATCTCTCTTTCATTATTCTTTCGTTATTCCTTTTTGTGTGAATATGTGTGTGGGGAAAGGAGGGTGATGGTGGACGTAAACCATTCAAGCCTTGACTTCCTAGGTCCACCTGAATGTTGAATTCCAAGGGCGGGTCAACTCTCTGAGCTATAAGACAGTGTCTAACAACTAGGCCTCCTTCCACGTCATTGTGATACTCCAGTAGCTGAGTACATTTGGATGAGGACCGAGGTGGACCAAATTATCCTAAATCTTGCTTTATAGAGAAAGAGGCCAGAAAAAAGTTCCAGAAAATCTAGCAGGGACACCCCTGGAGAAAATTATGCAAAAGGCAAAATTTGTAGTTGTCACCCCACAGCCCTCTGTTAGGCTCATCTCCCCAGATGCTCTGTGCCCTAATGAAGCCCCGTCACAGGTACAGGGTTCCAGCGTTTTCCTCTCTGAGCAGCCCCCTCAGCTCTGTAACTTTAGAAATACCCTTCCCTTGTGAAATGGCTCCGTTCAGGCCCTTAACCCCCTGGATTCTACATCCAGATCTGCAGGCTAGCTAATATTTTTATTAGATCAAGTTACTGCAATAACAGGTAATTTTGTATTGCTCTGTTTCCCTCCTGGGTAGCAGATGCACATTCTAGCAGGAGCTTTCTAAATATATTTTGATTAAAAAGAGTGGTCCTCAAGGGGATTAATTCCAATTCAGTAAGGAAGATATTGCGGGACAGATAAAGTCTTTTGGTCCCTAAACCACACCGGGACAAGGCAAGGACTACATACTCTAACTCCATAGAGTTTTGCCCTAAAGGTTTACGCTCTATTAATATAAGATGCATGATTTCCCCCATAATTGCTTTTATCTACCACTTGATATTTGCCATAGAGGCAGTCTCAAGAATTGCCTATGGCAACTGTCTTGTTTAAAACCAACAGCGCTTTAAATCTACACATTGTAAAAGAAGAAAAGCACACAAATCACATTTTACTCATTTCCAAATTATGACGTTTCCTGGAGACACTTTTTATTGTAAAGGCTTTTGTAATACAAATATACGAGCTTCCTTCTTTTATTTTCGAAGAAATGGGTGGTACCTAAGACTTTCTATCGGCATTTACAATCCTTTTTAAAAGCTCACTTTAATATTATTAAACTTTCAAAGTTACACTCTTCCCTGTTAATATTATGATGTATGAACCTAAATACAAACATTTGCATATTTTTCTCCCTGATCTTCAATTTTCATGCTCCAATCAGCAATTTCTTGTACCTTTCTGCTTTCTCCTCCCTTTTGTCTTTTTCTTCCTTTGAAAGCGTTTTTTGAAACACACCACTGGAATTCTTTCCAATTTTTCTAAGCGATCTTCTTTCCTTGGTGTTAAGCTATGGACGATAGAGGTTCCACAACTTAATTATCGGTCCCATCCCTTGCTCTAAGGAATATTAGATACAGAGAGGGGATAGTGACAGAGCTTAGGGTTTAACTGGGAGAAATCCAACACTGTTTTTAAAAGAGTAAATTCTTTATGGTAAAATATGTGGCACTGAAATAAACATTTTGAGGGTTTGAAAGATGAATGTCCTTGAGTGCTAGACACACAGAATGTCAAAGAAAATTAATGGTTCTGCCAGTCCCAATACTTATGGTACTTACAGTTTTGATTGATTAGGGTCACAAATACTTTACTTGACAAAATTCTAAAATAATATCTGTCAAACAAACAAAGATGCCAAAGGATCATAAGTGGATTCCAAAAGGTTTTAGCTCCAAATTGCAAGCTGAGGTGATAGTAGGGTAACTTCCAAGGGTTATGAATGTGGTTTCCTGGGAGCAGCATGAACCAGATGCTGGAGGCAAGCTGATTGGTCTGCTTTGCACCAGGTTACACAACTTGCACATGGCTCAGCATGGCATCTGCTAAAGTGGAAGAACACTTCCTTCCATAATCCTAAAGAAATACCTTTACCATTAAAACTCAGATTAATCATTTACTCACGGTACAATTATTTTAGCTATTTCTCATTTAAATAAAGACCTTAAGCTATGTTTCCACATTTTCACTGTATGTGTTTAATTTTGTCTTTCTTTGTTCTAAAGAAAGTCTGTTTCATTTTATTCATTTCACTGTTGCTAAATGCTCTATTATCTAGGATCAATGGCACTTATTCCTCCTGTTGCCCATGGTAGGAAACCTGGACTAGTTCTTTTTAAAATAAATATACTAAATCTTATCATTTTCCCACCAAACTTATTTGCTCTTCATTAAGCAACATCTGAATATGAGGAGTCAACTGGGTACCATATATCATTCATAAATTCTGTCAGTTGATTTGGTAATTCTGTCTTCAGGGCTTGCAGTGTGATGCCATCAAAATCCCTCTCTTGGTGACGTAGCAGTGTTAAATTCCATGGTCGCCTGTTGTAGAAGCCAGTTCTCTTTATAGTCTGCAGATTCTTTATCAAATCGCACCTTCATGAGAAAACTGGTGAGTCGTGATCATCACCTATCCTACTCACGTGGGGTTAGGTAATCAGCAGCCACAGAACCATTTGAGTTTAAATCTCAGAGACAGATAATTGCATTTTGTTTAGATTCTGAAGACTCCTTGAAACATAAAACTCCATAAAACACCTTTTTCTTGGATGAGGCAGGATAAAGTACTAAAGGTAAATATTCTAATTTGATCATCTTTCTTAGGAGGTTTCACATTATTTTTTCATGACAGATCTGTGTTTTAGGAGACACATTTCCTGTCATTTAGCATTTTAGGATGTCAGGTTACTTTGCCGTGATGATGGTAGTGTTATTGTTGTTCAGTGACAGGAAAAAGTAACTTCGTTAGATGAAAGCGTGGGCTGATCACGGTGATTTTAGTTCATGTCAATAGGACAGCATCTAAGTCACCTGGATCGGAAATCCCGGGAGTGCTGCTTTCAATCTTAATCTGATTCCTTCAACTGAGACATTTCTCTGATTGGTGTATATATAAAGGAAAGAGCACAGGTTTTGCGTGTAAGATGTATGTAGATTCGAATTGAGATTTGGCCACTAAATCCTTGAATTAGTCTCACATATCAAAGTAGACACTCAAACCTGTTTCTCAAGGCTATATGGGGACAGGTGCATAATAGGAAGTCAAGGCTAGCTTTTACGATTGTTCCTTCTGTATAACTGCACCAAAAAGAAGCACGGGAATTTATCAGAAGGCAAACCCAGACTTGGAATCTCTTGAACACAGGAATCATGAGACTCAGAAATGTCAAGGTGATATAGGGATCTGCCGATGCATATTTATAATAAAACCTAAAATGGAGAGTAATTTCCAGAGGCTTCTGTTCTAAGGCTAGCCAGCATGCTATTTGACCATCACAGTTTAATACAGACCCACTGTAGCCCGTCAGTCATTTTTTCACATGCGTATTTCCTACTGTGTTCCATACACTGTTTTCATCATTGAGGAATGTTTAGGAGCCACGTTACTTTCACCTCAAATGAAAACTTTTCCATAGGACTTATTGCTTATTCTTATTTAAGTGTTTTTGTCTCTATTTACCACTCCCCAGGAAGAAGATCTGAGGATTACAAATTACGAATTTTACCACTAGATATACATTCTCTTTATTTACTATTCAAAAAACTGGGGTGGAACTCAGTAGATCTGGAGGATTTAACCACAAAAAAGAGCTCTCTGAGCCGGGAATGCCCTCTGTGTTTCAAAACACTCAAGTCAGGCTACCTTCCAGGAGAAGCCTTTAGGCCAATAAGAGATTGAACTGCACCTTGCCTAGACAGTCTACAGGGCTGACTGCCTTTTCCTTACTGGATGACACTTAGGCACAAGTCAGCATCCCCTAGCCCCCCGAGAATCACTTTAGAATAGGAGACCTGTCCAGAGAGTATCAAGCCATGTACTGTGAAAAACAGAGACATTTATTAAAGAAGATAGAAAATACAAGAAACATTGTACATAGGATAATGATGCCTCAGCCCCCTTCAAAGGAGGCACCTTGGGACCTCACACAATTCTCCCAATCACCATCAGCTGCCCCATTGTATTTTCCTGAATCTCATCTATGGTCTGAAATCTCTTCTCTTTCAAAGATGATTTTAGTTTTGGGAAAAGCCAGAAGTCACAGGGGGCCAAATCTGAGCTATGGGGGTGTTGAGTTACCTGGGCAATTTGATGTTTCACCAAAACACTCTGCAAGAGATGGGATGCATGAGTGGGCACATTGTTGTGATGAAGCTGCCAATCACCAGTTGCCCATAGTTACGGCCTTCTGAATCATCCAACAGTTTCCGTGGAGGAATGGTCAAGCTTAATGAAAAATTTGATGCTGACTCATTGCTCTACTCGCTCAGTCATTTTAAATGTGATGGCCACACAGCACACATGCTCACTCAACAGCATCTATGGTCCCACAGACTAGTACAGTGAAGTTGTCATTGTTCACACATGCACATTCCAGTCCATTCTCCTTGGTTGCCAGGTTACATCAATGTTGCACAAAGTGTTCTTGTTATATTAATAATGGCTAGCATTTTCCAGACAGACATTGCACTATCCTTTGAATGCTTGACTTTGAGCAAGGAAGTAGTATTCCATGACAAGATACCCACATATATGGATATTCTTACTTAGAACAAATTAATCCATTTATTACTAGGTCTGATGGGTCATCTCTCAGTCCTAACTATTGGGTCAGACAGTATCTGCAGACTTGGGTACCACTCTTGTTCAAAGTTTGACCCTAAATGAGCAATATTTTGGGGGCTTACAGACCCATGATTTTAGAGAACATTAGAGACATGGTATGAGTCACAGAAAGAGGAAGAAAATTTTACCCAGAGCTCTTTAAATCCTTCTCCAAGTGGTACACCTCAATCTTACACAATTATTTATTTCTAATTAACTTACTAATAAAGAGACATTTCCTCCCTTTTGGCAAAATTTTGACCCAATAGCTGAATATCAGCTGAATATCCTGTCTAGACTTGACTCCAGCTTCTACCAAAAAAAAAAAGAAAGAAAGAAAAAAAACCTCTGTCCAGAGCCTCCCAAGCTAACATTTGCCTGGTGAACAGAAAGGCATTAAGCATAACTGCGATTCTGTTGACGGATACTGGTGATGGAGTTAATCAAGAAAATGGAGGAGATCCATTAAAACTTCTTGCTGTGTATTAATTCATTTATTCATTTTAAAGAAATTTATGGAGCAGTAATAGGTAAATGAAAGGCTCTAGAAATATACAGATGACTTAGGTCTCTTAGTCCTGAAAGTCAGGCATGCAAGCAAAGATGCACATTATGAGGTTGCATGTCTAGCAGAATGTTAGCTCAAAGGAGATTTCTCCTGGATGGACAAGGACCAGCGTTGTACCTGCGACTTCCCATTGTGAGCCTAGGCTGAGGAGTTGCCCCAGGAATCTGGGACTTGGGGCTTTCGTCTGGGGTGTGAAGTTTTTCAGTGCACACGGGCTCCTCCACAGCCCACTTCTTTAGCCATGCACTGTGACAGGGTGCTCTGTCTGCTAACTGGGAAAGCATGAAACATGAGCCCTGAAGCTTCTAAGTTGGCTATTCCATTTGGGAAGATTTTTCTAATTCACGAAAGGTAAGCTGATGCCCTCCTGGAACTGTAATATATTTTATAAAGACATATTTTCCTTGGGGAGAAGCAAAATCAAAAACCAACGGACTCTGCATGAATTTTTCATTGGAAAGTCAGGGGGAAAGAATCCAGGTACCAGGATCTGGAACTAAAACCAGGTAAGAGCATAAAGGTTTGAAGCTGTGGGTAGAAGTCAGGAGGGACCAATTCCCAGCACTGATTATAGAGCTACAATGACTGGAACAGGTAGAGGTGACCTGGTTTGTGGGTGGCATGAGAGGCATCACTGAGCCATCCTGATGGAGACAGGTGCCAAAGAGGGGCTGAATCTGAGCTGTGTGATGGAGGAGGAAAGTGAGGAAAGAGAATTCCAGGCACAGGAACAACCTGTGCAAAGGCCCTGAGGTATGGAAGGCCATGGGATGATGAAACAACACCAAGACTTTGGGAGCAGCTAGGACATAGAATGCAGGGTTGGAGGGGGACAGGAGCTCAGGAACCAAGATGTAAAAGGACAGGAAGACCTGGTCCTGAAGACAACACCCACAGTGAGGTCCCATATCCCTCAAACCACATAATGATTTCCTCTCAGAGGGAAATATCTGTGCACTTCTGTGTTTCCCTTTATTTGATCATTGATCTGTGCAACAAATCATTTTCCCTTTTTGCTTTGGGTGTGTCACAAAGCTCTGGGCTCTGCCATGGACATACCACAGCCTGACTCGCCACATTTTATTCCCAGGCTCTTGTGTTATTGCCTTTGAACTAAGGTGATTCTAAGGCATCGATGGTCCTGTGAATTTATCATAAATTCCTTTTAGAAGGTGATCAAAATATGAGTGATACATAAAAATAATATATAACAGGATTTTCTCCTTAACAATCAAATGGTAAATGTTTCTTGAACACCTCTGATAGTCCACACTATTATTGGGAGAGTCAGGCATACAAGATCTTGTTTCACATTCAATTGTTAGCTTGTAGTCTATTTGAGACTCTTAAGTCATGTGCAGATAACACGATCAGTAACAGCATAAGGCATTGTATGCAGGATTAGTATTTTATTTTTTTCCCCACTACAGGGGTATTGCAATGAACACATTTTTGTACTTCTCCTTTGGGGGGTATATAACTCCAGTTCTAAGCTTGCTGAGTTCTTCATGGGCCACTCAGATCCATTCAAATCTGCCCTCCACACACCCATCCCCTTGCCGCACAATCCAGCAATTGAAGGAAGAGTTAATTCTAGGCACAACAGGGACCTGTGCTCCTGGACCAGGACAACTGTTAGCTCTGATGGGACAGTGCCCCTGCCCTGGCTCTTATTAAATATTTTGAACATCACCCTTGAGTTTACATAGGTGCTAAATGATCTGTCTTAACATTATCACTGCTGTAAATAATAATGTCTACTGTTAGTTAACCAAGAGTTATATTCCAGTTTCACATTTATAATTACCCATTGGGGGGTCATTATCAGTCCCATTTTACAAATGAGGCAACAGGCTGAGAGAGTGTCAACAACTGGAGCCAGGGAAGGCACCTAGTAGGCAGAGGAGCCAGTTTTCCAAGGCCAGGCAGTTGGATTCCGTGTTTGGGAAAGGCTTTGATGTCTGGCATGGGTGGTCAGAGAAGCAGGGTGGAAGAGTGAGAGGAAGGGGCTTAAAGGGTTTGGCTCAGCTGTGGGAGGTGGGGCACTCCCAGTGGGAAGAGAAGAGTCGAGGCATGTTAGCAGATGGATGAAACTTGCTGACACACTCTTCACATGTTATTCTGGATCCTTCCATTTTCTGTGGCTTCCTAGCCTAATCATAACAACAACTCAGGAAGTTGCATCCACCTTTTTTTTTTTTTTTAAAGATCACTAATATATTTCACAGTAAGTTCAGCCACAGCAGAGTAATTGGGGTTTCTTGGCCCCAAAAGGCACCATCTGGTTTATAGAGTAACCGTGTATGCCCTCTGGATTATTTTCTCTTAGAAAATTCTTCCTTATCTGCTGCCTGGCTGCTACCCTGAGGATAATCTTCTACTCTAATCATTTTGTGCTGCTGTTGTTTCGTGTGTGTGTGTGTGTGTGTGTGTGTGTGTGTTGTTGTTGTTGTTATTGTTGTTCACTTTGTTTAGTTTACGAAGGAAAAAATACCTCTTGTAAAATATATACAGGTTTAGTCTAGCAATAAAAAAGTTTCTCAGACTTCAAGGGCAGGAACAAGTAGATACTTCACAGGTAAGGGAAGATTTGAACAATTTAGAGTGGGTTAGTTGGAGACCCGTTGTGGAAGCAAAGCGGTTTGAAACAGGAGGAAGAATCAAAGGGAAAAGATGCCCCTTCTTGTTTTTCCCTACTCTTGTTTTTACTTCTCTCCTCTCTCGAAAGTAGTGGTGAGCATAAAATTTGAGCTTCAGACATCACTGGCAAGACCCGGAAAACTTCAGGAAGAGTAGAAGAGGTGAGGTCATGGGCTCTACACTTTCAAAATAAGAATTCATCAAGTTGAAGGGCAACGATTAAAAAGGTCTTCAGCAGTCATATCCAACCCTGTGGTTTCTTAAAGGTCCCTGGTAATTCTGAACACCCGCTCCACCCCAATGTCCAGGTAAAGATCCGTCTACGCCTTATGAAAATGTTACTGTTCTCTATTCCCTCGCCATCTTTGGTGGTCACGATTTGTTCTCTTTCTCACTCCAATGTGAAAAATCCCAAAGCTCTCCCATCCTCCATCTTTCATTGCCACCCACCAGGCCTTATGTCAGTCCAGAGTTCCAAACAACATCATTAAAGGGGAGGAAAAAAAAATCCTATACAGATTGGCTGGCTCCCTGTCCTGGGCTGGTTCAGGCAGCTCCTGGCTTAAATACACTGTCTTCTAAACACAATCTGTTTTCAAGATTCCTGGGCAATTTCAGGGTCAAGAGAGGGTTGGGTCTTAACTCAGTCTCCTCTCTGTTCCACTCCACTGAGACCCATTTGCCCAGATTCAGTTTTCGCCTCTGTGACTAAGCTGTGCTGTATTCTTGGCTCTGAAAGAATTTCCTGCCCTCGCCTAGCTTGGTGTTGTTTTCTTTCTTTCGTAGCTTTGCTCTGCCGATGGGCCAAGCATGACTCCATTCCACTCTGCCCCAGAGGATTCTAGAAATGGAAAACTACTGAGTGGCTGCATTTAAATAAGACAATGCTCCAAAGGGGACCTACAGACAGGTGATCCAGAATATGGGACTAAACCGTGCCTTTTCAGACCCCATGAGAGCACCGGGTTCCCTCTAGTGTCTATCTCACATCTGGCAAGGCTCCAGAAAGTTCTAAAAAATGCAGAAAGTGTTTTTGAAACACTCTGAAAAATATTTACCTAATTGAGAAGTGTTCCTATTTTCTTTGTGTGTTTTTATCCTGTGTGAAGTACCTTACACCATACTCTCTGGTTCTAAAAAGTCATACACAATTTACATTCTTTCATGTTTGTATTTTTAATATCTTTTGGGGTCACCATTTTCTGGTCCTTCTGTAACACGGGGATGCCCTCAGACGGTGTTAAAGCCCCATTTGCCTCCACCCTAAATAGCCCAGAGGTGCTGTTCTTTCTGGCCTCTCTCTTACCTGCTCCGGTAGTTCTCAAGGTAGAGAGGTAGCTCCACTTTTGATCTTTGAAAACATGTTTTCCTTGCAAGTCAAATTCTTTTCTTTCCCCCTCATGGTTTTTAGGACTATGATTATGTTCAGAAGGATTGAGATTTCTAAAAGCCTTCAGACAAGTGGAATTTCCAGTATCATCATTTTAGGTTCCAAAAATGATGTTAGAGGAACGTTCTAAAGTAATATAATAAACAGAATAGTAAATACAATGTATAAATACTAACCCTGTGTTGGTTATTAGGTCAATTATTTTTCAATTTTTATTAATTGTTTGCAATTACTAAAAATTACTTAAATGAATTCATTTGACCTTCACCACAGTCCTTTGGGATGGGTGTTCTTCCACCTCCTTTTACCAGATAAGGGAGCTAAACTCACGGGGGTCAAGACATTTTTTAAGTCTCATTATCTGGTAAGCGATGCTTTGATTCAAACCTGGACAGCCGAACCCAAATGCCCTGGTCTTAGCCACTCGCACAGAAGCCTGAATTAAAAATATGACTTTTATATTTAATGTAGGTTTTTAAAAATGTTTATGGTTGATGTTTTTTTCCTAAATTAAAAAAATGGGGGAAAAAATTAAAGAACAACTATAAAAGAAAGAACCACCAGCTTTTTGCCAGAGTCTCAATGGCGGCTCAAAAAATCAATGAGACCATTTCAGTCCAGGGTAAGTGATTGGTTTCAATGCTGCTACGTGGTAATTCTGCCTTGCAGAGTGAGTGGGGTTTGGGGTGCTGGGTTAGGAAAGATTCTGAAGCCATTTATGAATCAGCAGGAAAAAAAAAACATGCATCAGAAAATTCTTCTATGATCTCATTTGGAAAGTGATTTGGACAATCTATTTTTTTAAAAATCATGAGATAAGGAAATCTGAACACTGAATATTTGCTGACATTAAGAAATTGTTAATGCTCTAGAAGTGATTATGGTATTGCGATTATGTTTTTGTGATGGTTTTTCTCAGAAATGCATTGTAAAATATTTACAAATAAAATGCTACCATGTCAGTGATTTGCTTCAAAATGATTAGAGTGGGGTTGGGGTAGGAGGTGGGATAAGGTGCTAGAAAAGGAAGTAGGGGGAGGTATAGAGAAAACCAGATTGACCCTGAGTTCATAATTATTGAGGAGTCATTAAAATATTTCTTACATATGCTTACATGTACCCATAGTACAAAAGTTTTTTTAAAAAAAGGTAAAGCAAAAATGTTTTTAAAGGAAAAAAAAGATTATTTACCATGGATGCGGTGAGTGAGGTAAAGTTGGAGGAGTGAGGGAGATGGGGTGGTGGTGTCTGACTGTTTACTCAGAGCTGACTCTGTGCTAATCTCCTCAGAATATTTTCTAAGTGAGGAAACAGGCTCAAAGCAGAAAGTGACCTGCTCAAAATCACGCTGCTAGAGAACAGAAGAATTCAGTGGGTCCCTAAGCCTAACAGCCTGTCCACTACACCTTCCAACACTCCATGGGTATAATGGGTCCAAGCCCAAGCATAAAGCATAATGAATTACCCTGCCTGGTCCTCGGAGTCCAAGGTGTCCTTAAGTATTGTGGCAATAATCCCATGTCAACTGACCATAAAGAGCTTTAAAAGGAATTGTTTAATTGCATTTTAATTGTAGTTTTAAAAATTGTAGTTTAATTTCGCAATGACTATAGAGTCACATGCAGTTGTAAGAAACAATACAGAGAGACCCCATGTACATTTTGCTCTCTTTTCCTCAGTGGTAACTCCTTCCACAACAATGGTAGGGTAACCACAACCAGGAAATTGGCACAGATACAATCCAGCAATCTTATTTGGATTTCCCTAGCTTTGTAGGCACTAATGTGTGTGTGTATTTAGTTTGATGCCATTTTGCCACATGTGTAGATTCCTGTAACCCACCATAGTCAAGACACACAATAGTTTCATCACTACAAAGATCTGTACCATGGGGAGGAAGGTTAATACATTACTACCACTGAGTATGGGCAACATAGGCAAAGAAATTATTGCCCAACCATAAATATTGAATTTGCACCTGATACCGACTTGAACCATGAAGAGAATGAGGCTATCCTAAACTGGAATCTGAATAAAAGAAGATGAAAGTAATGTGGTCCAGGTATATAAATGGCAAAGGAACCCATTTTAAAAAGTCAAGGATATTTTTAAGAGATTATTTTATAAAGCTGTATATAATAATTCACTCCAAACACACATTCAAATAACCGGACTTTATTTTTTTCCTTTAGCAAATGACTTCACTCAGACGGAGTTTTTCCTTTTTTTAAATGTGGATAATTATACCTATTTGTGGGACGGTTGTGAAGATGAAGTAAAATAATATAAAAGAAAGCACTTAAATGGTAAAGTACCACTACTACTAAAAGAATTGTGATGATTTTCATGAAGGAAACATAAAAAAAATTTATCTGATATCGGAAATTTATATTTAAAGAGAATCTTCCAGGATAAACTATATGGTCGGTGCTACTTTATTTTATTATCATACACCTTATTCCTATAGGTCTATAAAATGGTCACTGATACTTTTTATGATAATTCAGGGGAGCCAAGAAATTTCAAAACATCTTGTATCTCATTCAAGGAAAAGCCCACGGAGAATTTTCACTTGGAAATAGAAAGGCTCATCCCCCAATCTATAAGCGAATATATTATTAACACCAGAAACATAAAGTGACTTCTGAATACGTTATTGATATTTTATTCTATTCTAAACCTTTGACATAATTTATCATATATAATAATTATGAGTTTTCACTTTAATATTTGATTAACCAGGACCCTGGATTCTTTAAGAAATTGGTGCCACAGAGAGGTGGCACTTGGCAAAGTGTGGCAGGAATGAGATTATGAACAAAAAGATATGAGTCCTAGAACAGTCCCTGCTACTCAAGGCAAATCTCTCTCTTTGTGTCTCCTGAGAGACTAAAAGGATTACACCATCAAATTCCTTTGATGTTACACGTCCAGGTGTCCACTGAGTATTTACCCACGCTCTCCTGGCAGATATTACAAGTCTTCATCAGCTCTCAGGAAAATGGAAACACCACATTAAGCGCACACCTTATGCATGAAGGTCCACTTTTAGGACAATTCATTAGTCATACGAATTATTTATATTTCCACCATGTTATGGAACCCTCTCTCAAATACCTCCTCACCACACCCCAAATAGAAGCTGCCTTGGAAGGAGCAGATCTTAGTAAAATTTTGGAAACGAGGCTTGCCTGAAATCTCTAGCATTAAATGCCAAATCCTCAGCTCTATGCACTGCTTCATTAGTTATTAATGAGGCAACATATTTGTTCAAAATTTATGATTGTTGATTTGCTCCCATCACTGTATGAAATATTAACATAGCATTTGTACTTGCAACCATTTGCAGACATTAGATTGTGTATTTGCATATTCATGAACACTCATAAATGTTTAAGGAGACAGCACAGAAAGCATGGGAGCTGTCAGACAGCCAGTAAAAAGGCATATTTACAGCGTTAATAAGTATTTGAGTTTATAGGCCAAAACGATGAGTAACAAATTAAGTGAATTTCTGGTTTGCCTATTGCAAAGAACTAGGGATTTTGCCATTTTTTAAGTCTTTGTAACTTAAAATTCATTTCACAGATGCTGAATAAATGCTTATTGTTTACTCAGAAATGTATGGCCTTGGTGCAAAGAAATTCTTAAGAGTGTCAGACTTTTAGAGATTTTATTTTCACCCTTGCTGATTCATAGTTTTTCTGCCTTGGGCTTCCCTTCTATCAAAGTAATGTGGAAAGGCAAATGTGTCACATACTGAGCCAGAATTACTTTCTATTTTAGTTCTGTAGAGGAACTTAGGCAAATATGATATGTACTGGTGTTACATCCAACCAATATTCTTGACTTAGTCTATCAACCTATAAAAACTTGGTCCTGGCAATTAAAGCTGCATGGAACATTCATGGACAGTAAGAAGAACAGACATAAGCAAACAACTAACAAATACCTGACTTAAAAAGATTCTATATAAAAACGGTCACTAACATCCCATCAAACACATTCTAATACAGGAAACATCACTTGTTGCATGGTGAAAAACCTAGGGACTTTTGGAAGTTTCATGGGTCAATAATGGGGAAAATATTAAATTGGATCCCTACCTCACACCATGCACAAAAATCAATTTAAGGTATATTAAAATAACTAAAGATGAAATGACTAGCTATAAAGTTCATACTACGTTAAACCAATACAAGAAAGTATCTTCATGACCTCAGGGAAGGGAAGAAAACATTAATTTATCTTATAGACAGTGTCTATTTGGTCCATACCACTGTTAAATGTCTCAAATATCACCTCTGGGTAAATGGATATGTGAGGTAACTCCCCATATCTTTGTGCCACCGGAGAAAAGGGTCATGGATTTCCATGTGGTCATAGCTGGCCTCTGTTATGATGGCCTGATATTCTTTTGGTCACTGCTTGCCCTGTTGGCATCTGGTGCTGAAATCTGTGACTGGCAGATTTGGGGTCTTTTCTTTTTGCAGCAAGAACCTGGTAGTCTTCTCAGGTGACCCTGTCCCAGCTCAACTTTTGTTCATCCTTTTAATCCCAGACATGTGAAAGTGATTTCCATTTGCTATTTAGCCTGAGTAACCTCCTCAGCAGGCGGGGCAACAGGACCCCTTCGCCATCACTGCAGTGATTCCTGGCAATCTCACCAGGCAGAAGTAAACTGGGACTTCTAGATACTTTTGTAGGCATAGGAAACAAAGCAGGTAGGAAACCTGGTTTTAGGGTACTAATTTCAGCCTGTCCTTCTTCTAATTATGTCAGAGCAACCATTTTATCCTGATTCATAGACTGAGGTAAAGAGGGTAGGAAATCCCTCTGTGATATGGTCTCCTGGCGCAATATCAAATAAGATACAGGAAAACTCCCTGTACTCTTAGATTTTTGTGATTTCCACTGAGGCAGGAGGGGGATATGGAGGGTGAGTCTGTCATGCTTGTATCTGATCTCGTTGCCTCCCTCACCTTCCCCATAGTCATCTTGGGCCAGCAGAAGTGAGTTTTTCCTTCCCCTTTCTATGCAGCAATAACCTCCTGTACATCGTATCTGCTCTTTCCAAGAACACATTACTCATTGTGCCCTGATGGCACAAAGGATACAGAATGAAACACATTGACTTTCCGAGAAAGGAATAAAGTCTAACTTCCTACACACACTGCCTTTGGTGAGTCAGAAATGACATGTCCATTGTAACTTCTACTAATCAGGAGAAATTTATTTATTAATTCAATATATATATGTGTGTCGTGATTCCCATGTAGGTGCACTGGTATAGAAAACAGAGAAAGTTTTTATATAAATGAAGTTATATTTTATGTTTTAAGGAAAGAAATAACCAAAAGGCATAAATAAATACTTAATCTATCAGGTTATTATAAAATACCAAGAAAAAATAAAGCAGGGTAACAGCAAAGAGGTCAGTAGATTGATGGAAAGGTTGCTATACTGGATATGATAACCAAGGAATTCATCTCTTAAAAGATGACTTTCAAACAGGTACCAGAATAAAGAAAGGAAATAAGCCATGTGGACATCTGGTGAAGGTCGTTTGAGGCAAAGGAAATAACAAGACAAAGGCCGTCAGTCAAGGGCACACTGGGCATGTTTAAGGGTTATTATGGAGGCCACTATAGTGAAGAGGAAGATGAGATCAGATAGAGAGTGACAGGAAAAGCCATGATCTTCAATCACAAATTTGGATTTTATTCTGCATGATTTGAGAAGCCACTGGAGAATTTCTAGCAGAATAGTGATAGGATCTAACTTAGATTTTCAAAGA